>UCOJ01000276.1:0-136590 GCA_900474305.1 Cecidostiba fungosa | reverse complement strand
TTGGCCTAAGCATGCGTGTATACTTGACATAATCATAGCTATGTTAACTATTAACATATGTATAATTGGCACAAATCGAACATGCCTACGTTAACAGTTAACATATATATTTACAGCAACCTTATCTTTCTCTCAGTGCATTTTTCCTAGTTTTACTAGGGGCCCCAACGATACCTGGACCTAGGGCCTCATACCTCATAAAGACGGCCCTGCATACGGAGTACACAAATTTGCAATAATTTGCCTAGTAAAATTTTGCCTCTAGTTGCAGTAAAAGACCGAACACACAAATTATATAGCAATAAAACTACATCATATCTTCTAAAAGCTATATAATTTGTTAAGCAAAGCCCATCATCAAAACCGATTCAATTTCTCGCCAACCTCACCGAAACCCATTAGATTCCTATAACACTAGCCTTCTTAAAAAGCACTTGATTGATCGGCCAAGTGAGTTATCAGTTGGCCTCTCGAAACAATCGAGAGAAGCATTCTCCCGCGAGACACAACTGGTGCGTGATCTCTCGGGCCCCACAAAAAAGGGACCAAAGACCCAAATGCCGCCAACACGCGTCACGCAAAACTTATACGTATAGTTATATATATATATATATATGTGTGGCGCTAGATCGTAGATATTTCTGCGGTTGCTCTCGACAAGCGCTGCATATAGGAAAAAAAATACCTGTAGCGAGAAGATTCTTGTCTGCTGCGGTCATTAGAGAAATGACAATCGTCGTGTCGACCACGGGGAGCATTTTTCCTTTCTTTCGCGCCGACCTCCTCACACGTGCCTATTCGTCGTTTTTTTCCGAGGAAATTCGGCGATTTATTAAAATGCATGACGCATCGCTCGAGAGATGCCGACAGACGGCTTATCGTCAAATTGAAATTTTGATTCTTGTTTATTTATCATAGGTTATATATACCATATACGCTCTTTAATCGACCTCATATTTCAAGATCCACCGCGGCCAATAATTCAATTATATATACCTACGCGTGGCTAGGCGCGCGCTGTGTATAGAGATAAATAAATTAGTGTAATTATTTCATAAATCACAAGGGACAGTGAAAGAGCGAGAAAAATTGTAAAACAAAGTGTGTGTGTGTGTGTGTTTAGGCGTGAACAAAGCCGCGGCGTCTTATATTGTATTATATACGGGCGATATCCAGGAAAAGGCTACATCTGCTTCGCGGCGGGGGTCAGATCATCATTTTTTAAGGGTAAGTCCGGGCTCTGGGGGTGAGTCGTGTGTGTCTAACGGATAGCTCGAGGCTCACGATAAATAAAACACACATCACGCGGTCTAATCTTCGAGAAAAATTGTCTGAATCATCGGAGGCCTTTTTTTTCCTCCTGCAGCACTGGATTAGGGTATAATATGCTTACGACGACTGATTGATTCAAGTATAGTATTGTATAAATCGTCAAAACAATTCGTTTATTATTGGGTTTGTCCGAGGAATGCTATGGCGAGATGAATAAGGAATTTTTAGAAAGTCACGTTGCGAAATCCGGAGCAGAGGTGCGTATACAGTTTCGAGGTCGAGGGACTACTAGAGAGAGGGAGAGACGATTGACTGATGCACGAAGGACGAATTTTGATTTTTGACTGACTAATGCGCCTCCGTTAAAGTCCTGCACGAGTCCGCAAGTGACAACCGCTGGAGTTGTAAATCCTCTCGTAAAATCATGCCGGACAGCTTGCGCGAAACGATAAATATTAATGCTTGCCCAGAAACCGTTTTCGTTTTTTCTCTCCTCTTTTCCTATTGCTTCTTTTTTTTTCTCTCTCTCTCTCTCGGCAGAGGCACGACCATCATAAATCATCTCAGTGGAAGAAGCTTGTCAGCAAAAAATACGGCAAATAAAGATGACCCGGTGTATAAGGGTTTGTTTCGGATTTGCTAAAAAGTCCTTTTTTACTCCTTTTGCCACTCGTCTTCTCGTCGAGAGCGCAGCGACGACGATGCACCGGCTCTGCCTATAGAGGGAATTTCTAATGATTTATTTATTTCTGTACAAACAGCGCGGCTCCGAAGAGCCTCCTTTATCGCCTGCGCATTAGCAGAAAATGATTTATCCCGGTAAAATCTGGTGTATAGGATCCACTTGCCTCCTCTCTCGGCTCTATCCGGAGCAATCTGTCAAAACACTAATTTATATAAATTTGGGATATCGAATTGGAATATGCTAATTTAGTAGCGAGCTGCAATTATAGAGATTTACTCGGAAAAGGAGTTTCCACGCGATGACTCATCGTTCGAGAGAGAGAAAGAAAAAAAAACGATCGTAATTAGCATCGAGAGAAGAGGAGATATAACACAAGGATCGTAACTCATCTCCTCGAGTGTGTGCTGCCACGCCCCGGGCGCTTTTGACGTGGTGGTCGACAAAGTCTACGCCCCTGTGTCGCCGGAGGAATTTCACCTATGCACCGTCTCTTAAATTACGTCAGGGAGAGACTCTCTGTTTTGAATCGTTAGACTGATACCGCTTTCTCGGATTTTCCAAGAAGCTCAGGCCAGTGACGCCTACCTGTCTGTGGATTTGAATGATTCTCTCGATGCTCCCGACGATAAGACTCGGAAAATATGGGAAAGTTATATTATTGTATATAACTGGGTGAAATATATCCACACGTGCAATTATACTGAACAATATCCAGTCGGAGAGATGATACTGGGCACGCATGAGGGAACTATAATGGAAGAGTAGATACTCAATTGTGAATATATAAGAGAGCAGTCGCAGCGATTGTGTGTTGCGAATAATCTCGCGAAATAAGTGCCGGATCTCTCGAGTCCTTGATGGCGGAAGCGATTTTCTTCGGGTTATATAGATACAGTCCTGTAGGTACATGATGGCCGGGCATTGTTCGCGTAGCAACGACCGGAAACAACGCTAATGAGAGAACTGAAAGGGTCCCGCTCGATTGAAGATGAAAATTAATTGGGTGAATGGAAGTGAAGTGCAGCCGCGCACAAGTGGCGGGAAGTGAGCAACTATTGCATGCATCGGCCCTCGTTTCCACTTGTATATATAACATAGCGTATTTAGAGAAAATTGCACTATATACGTATTAGTATATTGTAATAGATTCCCTTATCTAATCTGCAAGAGTGATTGAAAGGCGCGCATTGAATAATACCTATATACAGAACCGATTTAATTTCTAGTGAAGAAGAAGAAGAAGAAGAAGAGCGCACAATGCCAGCGATATTATTGTCGGCTGTCTGCGCGTGTGCAACGATGACTAATAGATTTCTCCAGTCGGTTCATCCATCTCATCTCCGCTCGATACAAAATCGAACGAACCGATCGCGCGAGCGCGACGCATATTTATTATAACATTGGCCACGGAGCAAAGCGCGCGAGCGCGCGGGTTTCATCGGCTGGAAGCTCCTATACGCGCGCCGAGACACACCAAACATTAATTATCGCGCGAGAGCGAGCGCATCTCGCGGTATGCGAGTGACGTGTGTTGTGATCGACTGTTGCGCGCGCGAAGCTCCGGAGAGAAAGAGAATTGATTTTACCATAGCAATTATATACCTATACACAAGGCGCGTATATATAATTGAAAGGTGAATCGTAAAATTTTTTTTTGCAGTATAATATTATATAAAATCCGGACTTTATACTTACAGTGAAAAAGTTGTTAAAATCCGACGTTTATAAGGTCCCAAGAGAGAGAGAGAGAGAGAGAGGAATTTTATTAGAAGTCTGAAAAAAAACCGAACGCTCGATTTCCCACACTCGCACGATGAGAGAGAGGCTTTAAAATATTCCGCGAAATCCGGCCGCGCGCGGCACTTGTTATATCAGCGCGTCGCCGCTCTTTCTTTTTTTTTTTTAATACGATTACACACAGCGTTCGCAGAGCGGCCGTCAATTTTCATTAAAAATTATTCGCCGCTCGCAGGCGTTTCTCAGGCTGTGATGATACATAAAATAAATTCCCTGGCGCCACGCGCTCGCGCGTATCCAATTAGCAGCGGAGTAATTAAACGAATTACGCGTATAATATTCTACTATAAGCTCTCGAATAGATCGCTGGGCGTTCGTAAAATCCGCCGTTTACGGCGAGGACGGCTCGTAATCTCCGGGATATCTCCATGCGGCTGTCGTCGTTTCTTCTCCCTGTCTATATTGGCTGTACTTTTCCTTAAAAAGTATCGCTCTCTCATATATGGTTTCTTAAAAAAACAACGACTATAAGTGCCTTATGTATAATACTGAGTCACCGCGTTTTCCCGCGTTTTTCGCGAAGGAGAGCTGCGAAAGAAAAAAAGTAGAAAGCGGCTAGGAGAGAGAAAATATGACGGCGTGAGTTATGGTAGACCCTCGTAAATAACCGGCGATGGCAATATTTTGTCACCTTTATTGCCTCGCGCTTTTTGTTCGATCGTAAATTCGGTGGCTGCATCGCAGGTACTGGTACGACTATATAAGCTTCCGGCTCTCTATACCAGATATGCGTACATATAGCTACCGTTCACTATACGTATATACTGCAGATGAGGGACTCGAAAATTCTACCCAAGACACGTGCACTGCGCATATACATACACCACCTGATTTAGGGAGATAAGCGCGCACTTTTGACGTATTTACTTCCGCGAGACAAAGCCCGAGAGAGAGAGCAGTTATTAAATGGCCCGAGATTGCCATCGCGAAAGTCAGGCTCTACTACTTGCAGTTTATCAAAGCTGAATTTCTTTAAAGAATCGGCTCGTCACATTCAGCTCTTATCAGTCGCGTTGCGCAACGGCGATATTTTTCAAAAATCACGCCTTATACTTTCCAGCGATAAATAACACGAGTAATCTCTCACAATATAATAATGGCGCGGCGAGAATTTCGATATATATATATACTGCACGTGCGTGTGTATGCGGTATCCTCGGCACGCGAGCATGTATATATATGTATATCCCTTCGGAGGAAGGTTCGGTGGGAGTGGCGTGGGTGTGTCCAACATACTCGCTCTCGCCGCAGAATCGCGCGCACACGAACACGATGTACGAACTCCCGCGTACAAGCAACAACAGCAGCAGCAGCAGCAGCTCCTTTATGCAGCGACCCCTGCGTGTGTATATGTATACGCGCTCTTATATCAAAATTATGGCCATAACCGCAAATAAACCGATCAAACTTTTCCTAAATAAATCACGGCTTTATATATCTCGCCGGAGCTTTTTTCTGCTGGCTCGCGCGAGCGCGCGGAAAAAAACATTCTAGATTGATTTATATACTTTGCGGAAAAGCAGCCTTTTTTAGCCGTAAAAAAATTTTTCTACCGACCTTCGGCTAGATTTACAACGCGTACGGGTTGAAATTTTTAAGTCTGAGTCCGGAAGTATCGGAAAACGACGTTTTTTTACTGTCCAGATTTTTTCCAAAGCCCTTTTTTGTGTCCGGTCGCCGCACCCCCCGCGGACGAGAAAGCCACAAATACTTCAATACGAAGGACTTTTTTTTCGAGACATGCGCTCTATGGCCGCCATATCTTTTCACTTTCGTCGAGAGAGAAAGCATTTCCGCCATGTGTCGCACACGCGCGAGCAATTTTTCAAGGAAAACGTAAACACAAGACGCGACCGCACGTGCGTCGAGATGATGCGGTCCG
Source organism: Cecidostiba fungosa (assembly GCA_900474305.1). Lineage (NCBI taxonomy): Eukaryota > Metazoa > Arthropoda > Insecta > Hymenoptera > Pteromalidae > Cecidostiba > Cecidostiba fungosa. The sequence goes on along the minus strand of UCOJ01000276.1, from coordinate 130,954 downwards.
TGAAAATTATGGCCTCTATATCCGCAGACTCACCGAGAGAGAGAGAGAGAGAGTGAAAGTGGGCCAGACCGAGATGTCGATCACCGAGTCAATATACTTTTCGATTTGGGAAGAGAGCGTGGAAAGAATTGTTGTACACGAGCGAAAAATCACCGGGGAGTAATTTGCTTATATACAGACAAGTTTCAATTGTTTTTCGCCCGAACGCTTAACCTCTGAGGAAAGTACTATATATAGTATATACACGCCACCCACTGACCGGGTGACTATGATATTTTCAAAAGATGCGGGCGGTAAGAGGTTAAGCCTCTAAATAATTTTGTCAATAGGTCGAAGCTATCAAGCTGTGTCTTTTCGCAAGCTCGACCCAGTCGCGCACTTTCTCTCTCTCTCTCCCCATCTCAGCAATTAGGGAAAACTTGAAGCTGGAGAGAGAGAGACACTGAACAGGCGTTCTCTTGCGCGCTGGTATAGAGTAGTAACATAATAGAAGCGAAAAAGCGTGGCGAATCCCGGTGTCGACCTAAACGAATTCGTCAAGAGCCGCGGGGGTCCTCTTTTCACTCGGTCCAAGGCCCCGTATAACCGAAAACCAGCCGCGACGTGCATGTGCAGCAGCAGTTCTCTTCTCTCTCTCTATACGTATACATCATGCGCGTGTATAACGCGAAACAAGTCAATTCTGAGCGCCGGCTGCTTTTTATTTTCCCTCCTATATTCCGAGGAATTTTACGGCTTATACACTAACGAGACTCTATTTTTATTCATATATTCGGAGGAATAAATTCCTTTGAGAATTACTGACACACAAAGCATGACACTCGATGACGCGGATACAATGTGTATAATACTCTGCTGCGGCAAAAAAAAAAAAAATGTTACACGAGTCTCTTGTCACTTCTGAATCGATAAGCCAGTTTATAATACACAACAAGAAAAAAGCGCGGACTTCTCGAGCACTCCGGTCACGACTCGCCGTTCAATCATCGTTATATTCCCAGGACTCGGAATAAGTTGATGTTGCAAAAAGCAGGCCTTGCCGTTTTCGCAAAAGGCGAGAGTTGGAAAGTCGAGAGAGTAGGTAATAGGATAGACCACCGGAGTTTGTGCGTAGGGCTTCGTAAACGGCCTTAAATGGCAAACAAATGCCTGGGAAGGGGCTCCGACAAAAGCTAGAAAGACGTCACATCGAGCCTCGCACGCAGCGACTGATCGACCTCGCTTTCCTATTTTTCACCATTATATCCTCCGAGAAACTTTCTCAATGATCCCTCTCTGGTAATGGACTGTATACCCTTTTTGAACAATGATGTTTTAGCCGAGGTTCACCCGACGGCTAAATATTTTAGTGCAGAAAGAGCTGAGGCCAGATACACTCTTGGCCTACTAACTCACCCACTGCGAGAGAGTCGATGTGTGTGTTATTCTCGTAATTTTTTCTTCCGTCTGACCACACGACACTCTCGACGATATCGCGCGCGCTAACGAATTAATCGTGTTCACCGAAAAAGGGGCTCTTTCGAGCGAGTAAGCGCGATGGCATGTCTAATCACAATAACACAGCCCCATAAAGATCCTTATCGCCGAGTGCAAAACAAGTGAATGGCATTAGAGTAGCTATCGATGCTTATCGCGCTCCCTTGCGTCTATAGAAAATCACTTTCGCTCCTATCGCCGCCTATAATCGCACTCTCTCTCTCTCAGGGGGTCGAGCCGTTGCTCCCTATACACTACTATACCTATACATCTATATACACGGAAATTCTTTCAAGATTCGCGTCATCATACGCAGCTTATATCAATTGGCTTTACGATCAGCAGCGGATGCTCGTATAATAATAACGATGCATTTCGTAAACTATAGCGGTCAAAGTGCGTTATAACTTTATAGCGGCGGCTACCGTTTGCATGCGGATATATAAATAAGCAATTATTTTTTAACAGGATTAGCTGCTGAGATGCAGCGGCAACGACGGTCCAGGTGCAAGATTTATTATAATGCCTGCGTGACTTTTGGAAAAGCAGCCCTAAATTCTCGGGTAATAGTGTGATTTACAAGCCTTCTATAAATTCCTTATTACATCGGCCTCTCTCTCTCTCTTTCTCGGATTACGGAGACATCTCAATGTGTGTGTACATAAACATAAACACAGAGGAGAATTCCACCTGCGTTTTCCCATATAGGAATCGGTCACGGCTGTATTATATTAGATAGACTGCACGCATGTGCAGGGCCGAAGAGCGACACACGTGAGAGTCCGGGGCGTGACTCTGAAAACCACCAGCATCCAAATATACACTTCTCGGCCCAAGAGAGAGTGTGGTAGTGTGCGCCGAATGAATCTACCTGACTTATGGGGCCCAGCGTTCGCCGCGTTATTTATGACCGAGGTCCTCTCCGATGCCCCGAGAGAACTTTGACTCTTTATCTCTCTCTCTCTCTCTTGCCCGTTCGGGCTCCTTTTTTTCTTCGTCTTCTTCTTCATCTCTGGCTTTTTCGTTTCTCTTATTCGAAGTCACCGAGCCAGGCCAAAATCTTTTTTTCCTACTCTCTCACTATACCTATATACGTCCCCCCGAATATCGAGAGACGACGCTAGTTTTCCACTCGGTGAAATTTCTCTCTCGGACCACTGACGCTCAATAGGTGCACGCACACACAGTATACTATACTCTTAATCTGATTTTACACGGATCCGAGAGTCAAGTGTTTTGGATTCAGGGAATCGATTCTATAGATTATTTCGTTTTCTTTTTCACGAAAAATTGCGCAGCACAAAAGGGCTACTAGAGAGAGAGAGAGCTATGGACCCCCCGCGAGACAGTAGGTAAAAAACTATATTAGAAGGTATATATACTATCCTTCAATAACTATATCTACACGTTACGTAACGGCGCACATAGCAGCCATAGCTCGATCGTTAAAATCCGAAAGTTAGAGAGCGAAAAAGCAACAACAGCAGCAGCAGCATCTCCGAGAGACATGCAGCCGAAATTCTTCAAGTCCGGCTGCAACAGCAGCAGCGAGATCGTAAATCATCGAGGGAAATCCAGCAAAACCACTACCGGCTATAAAGTTTTATGGCGTGTTTGGCCCTTTAAGTCGACGTTCTCTCTCTCTCTCTCGCGATTCCTGAAGGCGCGCGCATCGTATATCTTGTGCGGAAGTGAAACTCTCTCTCTCTCTCAGTCTCTGCGCCTGGTGTGCGCGCCTACTCGTATAGCACAACCTTCGATTAGTGTTTCAACAATATCGGTCGAGGTTCGATTGTCTCTCGAGCTCGCGCGACAGGGACCTTCGTCATTTTCCCAAAGACGAGAGAAAAACCGAGAAAGTTAGGTACCTCCAGCCGCCCTCCCTTAACCTAATATACGACTGACTTATTACCGATTTCTGATTTATTGCCTTTACGTACCAGAAGACGACGTCGTCGTGTCTAGATCTATCGCGGTTACCTCCCGAGGTCTCTTACCGGACCTTTACGATCGAGTCATCTTTTCAAAGTGCTGCTGGCTGTTATTTTTTTTTTTTTTTTTTTTTTTTGCGTCATCCTCGAGAAAGCCTCTGTGAGAGAAAAACTGACTCTCTCGGCGCTAGAGGGATTTATTATACGGGGGGGGGGTTGATCTCTCTCTCGGTACATAATAACGGAACCTATTGCGGATTTCTCCTCTGCAGCCGTTAAGCTCTCGTCGCTGTACACATTTACAGTCGTTCGAGATTTATTTCACAACCCTTTCCTTCTTTTTTTTACTCTCGTCTCCCCAGATGCTCGTGAATATTCAATATTCGGTGTTGGACGACGATAAATTTCTCTCTCGTTAGGTCATTAGAAACGAGCATTAGTTTCGAGGCAATGATCTCATCCGTCTCTCTTTCTCTCGATCTGTCGGCGCGAATTCCTATATGTACGACCGGATAAACATTCGAAATATTTCCAATGGTCGAATTTACGACGAAGCCTCGATAATCACGCGCCGTTTTTACCGTAAAAATACCTTGAAAAATTCGTGGGATTAGGAAGTCGTCGACGGGAACATTCCTCGTGCTCGAGACAAAGAGAAAAAAGTGTATATACAAGTTACGCAAGAGATCGGCGCGTTGGAGAGATTCACGAAAAAAAGTGGGGGCAGAGAGAGAGAGAGAGCATCAGGCCCTGACCGAGTGACTCTCTCGGGAGGACCAGCGCGCAGAATCCGAAAAATGACGCGAAGGCACTGCTATACAGGTATACCTATAACGATCTTCTCGCTCCCTTCTCTCAGCTCCGAAATATAAACTGTTTCTGGGAAGAGCCAAGTCGTATATCTTTGAGCACGACAATGCCCACGCTCGAGTCACTCACCCACTCACCTATTGGCCCTCTCTCTCTCTCTCTCGTTTGCCATCTTCTTTTCTTTTTTTCTCGCCCTCGCCTCGACGAATATATACCTATATGTGTATGGATGGAACTCCGAGAAAAATTATCGACCCTGATTTTCCTAATTTCGAGGTATGGGCTTGTGTGCTGCATCGTAAACCTCAGCCTCAACGAGACGATTATAATCGGAAAGTTATTATATTGTGGTGAGCGGCTTAGGTGTATATATATATATGTGGGAAGGTATCGAGAGGTCTGATGCTTACAAGTAGTATCGTATATAGATAATAGAGAGACGGAGTGAGTTTCCGCGTCTGATGCGCACCTGTTGCCGCATCGGCTAATTGACACGATCTCGAGCGTCCTTGGTAAAGAGCCTTGACGATGGGCTCGTTTTCTGCAAGCCTTCAAGTTCAAGGATCCTCGAGTTTGACATATACTCAAGGTCCCCGTATACATACACACAAGCCGATTTATTTTCAAAAGTCGCTTGGCTATATAAGCCGAAAAAAATAAAGGATCGACTCATCCTGCTTTCCATATCCAAACATCCCTTATCTTCGTATAATTACAAGCCGAGCGATTAGCCATTCCACATCATCTCCTTATCTCCCCCAATTAATTTACATAGCTCTCGTCTCTCCTATCTTCCAGACACACACACAGCTTCTCTTCGGTCAACATCTTTATTTTCCGATCCACAGCAGCAGCAGCTCTTTTAATCAATCGGTTATACAGTGCGTCGCGTGGGCTCTCTCTCTCTTTCAGTTATCTTCGCATCTCCTTACGGTCATCAGAGGCATCTCGCTGCTGCTGCTGCAGGCGCGAGAACGGTGGCGGCGAACGACATGTTAGCGTAGCAGCTGGCATTTTATCTCCGGCTGACTATCTCGTGTCGCGCGGCATTAGTGGAGGCATACATATATATATATGTCCCTCCGTATACACGACGACCGAGTCACGACAGATCCTTATCTGGAGACACGCTGTCTCTTTGGTTCGACGACGCGCCTTCTCTCTTATACATACATGTATATATAGGTAGGTGTGTGTGTGTATATACGTATCTCTTCGACTCCTATTATATGCGACCGAGATTGCAGGCCGCTTTTCCATTCTTCTTCTTATTTTTCTCCGACCTCATCCCCCTATTCTTCGAGCGGATGCGAATATTTGTATGCAGTGTATAGCTATACGGGATTTTGTTTTTCGTGCGGGAGCTTTTCTTCGATTTTTCGTCGCCGAGACGTGCGGCGGATTAGGTGTCGCGATAAAATCCTAGTCATCGCTTCGTAGATCTACAAGATAGCTTCACACAATTACATTGTAATGATAATCCGATAGGTTTTAGTCGGAATTCCTTCCAATTTCCATTTTTCCCCGTAATTGATGCTGGAAGAAGAAAGAATACCGTTATATTTTCTGTAATAGCACAATCAGCTATCTCGGCTCGCATCGATTGAATAAAATCATCCGATTAATTTGCTCTCGCGTATTATATAGAGAGAACGATACGACGTATGTATACGCGTGTGTATTCAGTCGAGTGAGTCGAAAGGTCGCTTCGTGTCCGGCGTATATATATGGTATATGAATAGATGCCATTTGCAATTATCCTTGAGAAAAGAGCGTATCGCCCTCGAAATGATACCTCCATTACAATCAAGCCACCCATTGCGAGAGATGTGCCCTCCGGAAATGAGCCTCTGACCCTCATGTGCTGCCGCTGCTGTTGCTGCACTGTTTTTCAATTTATTTTTTCTTCTTCTCTTTTAATAAATCGCATCGAGGGCTTTCCATTAATTTCTCCCGGCTGTCGTTCGATATGCCTCCAATCCATCATTTGAATGCTCTTATATTATATTTACTCGTAATAACTCAGAGCGGAAGTTTCGACTTCCTATACTGATGCATGTCTTGAAAAAATAATCACGCTCTAGCACGAACTCGGCTGTAACCTGAGAGTTATCGTCGTTTGTTTGTTTGCTCACTGACGTATATTATGTTATAGAGAAGGAAAAAAAAATTGAAAAGCCAGAGAGTGAATTAGTTTACGTACAAACCGGATACAAATATATGTATACAGAACAAGTCTCAGCAGCGCATAATTGAGCCACAAACCCCGTGGATTTCCAAACGACACCTATAAAAGTCAGCGGAACCTTATTCTGTATACACACAAAGGCATTATGGGTCAGTTAAAACGAGAAATTGGGCCTTATACATTCCGCGTAATTTCGGCCCCCGCCTCCCTCTCCTCCAGAATACACAAGCGCATCGAGTAGGTGGGCTGAACGTTGTAGGACTTTTCCAACAAAGCAGCCACCCAGACAGCGCCGGATTCCGGAAAATCGGGCCCATCTTCCTATTTTTCTCTGCATCAGGGGTCTACGCTACGATGGTCCAGTTTTAGCGCGTCATTCCTCCTGGACGCTGCAGTCGGGGAAAATAGACACATCCCTTTTTTTTGGCTCGCTCGAAGGTCTGCGCACGCGGAAAAAGCCATATATCTTTGTGCTAATAATGGGCCTGTTTGGGGGAGATGCCACGGGGGATGATCGTTTTACTAACCACAGTGCAGGCGTCATTGTTTGCGGCTCTGTTTGCACGGGCTCGATTTCCTGCAGGAGTTTCTATACTCCCCCACACGCGCCAACACCTTTGTGTGCCAGACGCTCGACTCTGTTTCTGTGTTTGCGACCGGAAAATCTTCCGGGAATCCGAGTTGTCTTTTCTGCTGCTGCTGCTGCTGCTGCAGCTTGGACAGGAAAGAGACTGTAGTCTGTGCAGATATATATATAGTATATAATGGCTCTTCTTCTTTAAGGTCGTTTATTTGGAGGCTGCGTTAGGTACGCTCCTCTGCTGTGTGTGTGCCTCTCTCTCTCTCGATTGATGATCTCTCACCTGCCCACTATAAACATTCCACCTTTGTCGTGTGGCTCTTTGCAAATGCCAGGAAGTCTTGCTTGCCTTCTGGGACTCGTTCGCTTCTATCTCTCTCTCTCTCTTTTTTGTGTTTGCTTTCTTGTTGGCCAAGGTGTTGTTTGTTTATGTTTTTCCAGGATGCTACTGCACTGGGGAATCAATATTTTGAGTCCTGTTATTATGACAGTGGCGCGTTGTGTTAACACCTGATGACTTCTGATACAATCGGTACTTGTTTGCCATTCGTATATAAGCTTTCGTCTAGTGTTATTTTGAGCTATCCGGAATTTTAGTTAATTTTAATAATACAGTTGATTATTTATTCATATTTAATAGTTCAAAAAATAATGTACGTTGCTGCATACTCCAAATTAGAGTGGTGAAAACGATGGTAACATTATTACCTTATTTTAGTATAAATTTGTGAATAAACTTGAAAGTCAAATTTTACTTTTCTTCTTCTCTTCAATCGACAATCATTACCAAGAACACAATTGATATGCATCGCAGTGCAATAATAAGTCGCTAACAAACTTAAAAACAAGACTAAACTTATAAAACACCAATCACACTTACTAATAATAGCCTTAATCCATCCCCGCAAATTCGATTTTCCTCTCTGCTCGCAAAACCACATCCTCAAAGACGCTCGCTCGTAAGTACATGTATATATACCTCCATAGAAAGACAGAAGGACAAGCAGACAGACAGGCAGACAGACGGACAGAGGCAAGTCGCCGCTGATAGTGGCGGGCTAAATCATTAGACGCTCTTTCTCTCTTTCTATCTCTCTCTCTCTCTCGCTCTTGCAAGCAGTATAACCCCCCGCGGCTCCGAGCATTAGTTCATCTGTCTCCTCGGTTCGCTTCGCATCGCGCTCGCGCGCGAGCGCTTAACGAGCGCTCGATTTTTTCTCTCTCTCTTGCGCGCGCGCCTTTCGGGATATAGCCCGCGCGTAATATATGAATCCCACGCATCGAACTCGAAGCACCGCGGGATACGTCGAGCGACATGTGTTCTGCTGCCCTCTCTCTCTTATACTCTTTGCCATTTTTCTCCCTCCCTTTTGCTATTTATTTCTATTTTTCTCGACTCTTTTTCTCCTTTTTCTGTATTATTACTCTATAGCGTTATCGTGATAGCGCCACAGGCTTTGTTTTTTCTCGCGTCAATTTCTGCGTCTCAGACTTCCTGGTGTTATTCCGCCGAGAAAGTGCGTATACGAGAGGACTTTCTGGAAAGGATGGATATAATAATTATTATACGAGAGGCGCCTGGCTTTTTATACTCGGCCATTGTATTTCTGAGTAACGACAACTCGGCGTGTGTATCGGGTTTCTCGTGGGAATTTTCATCCTTGCCGATTTTTACGTTTAATTAAAAATTCTCGTCGTCGTGGAGATGATAATGGATTGAAACGATCGTCTCTTTTGGACAAACGAAGCGTATGTATATATCTTCACATATGTATAAGCACACAAAAAATACATCATTTTCGTCCGTTAAGCCTCTTCTATTGTGCCTTTTTTCTGCTTTGATCCTTTCCTTTTATCCGCTGCCCTATCCCTATAATGGAACTCGTTCGATCTCAATAACACACACACTGACCATTTGAAAATTACTCCGCGTGCCATATGGAATTTTCAACATTTGGTCGGCTGCGGAACGCTTTTTTCCAAGCGACTCGATCGATGCATAAGCAAATCCCGATTCGCCATGCTTTCGATCGTCGAAAATGAAGCTATTAGCGTCCCCGATCGAACCGATAAATTCCGACTACAAATCGCATCAATTTGAATCGGAAATAAGCAGCAGCAGCAGCAGCCTTCGTCGCTCGCATAATTCGCAGCCGTATACAGCAGCAGCATCAGCAGTCGACTATACGACGCGCATGTAAAACACGCATACGCGACCGGTACAAATCTGGTACACATGGACAGACATAACGCAGCGTATATAATCCCGTTCTCCGCGCCATTAAGTAAACATCGCATTAGAATCGAGATTCGCTTTTCCCTCACACACACACACAATATATAACAAATGCGGCCTGATGCATAAAATAATAAGCCTATTAGTCACGACGAACTTTATTCGTCTTTATCTTCCTTTCCCTCCGTTGGATTAGCGCCAGGTCTATATACCTGCGCGCGTATAGTGCATGTGTCACTGCTTGCGCTGCATTCACGCTTGGGATTTATGGCGAGGTTGGTCATTCATAAAAATATTATTCAAATTTTGTCGGACCAACGTCTAGACCGCATCACGTTCTCGTAATTACGCCCCCGATCAAAGATCAGAATTTTAATGTCTATACGACGATCTTCCTTATCTCTCCGGCCGATCTTTTTTATCTCTCTGTCTCTTGATTTCGGCTCGTCGTCTCTTGATGACGATAATGATTTCCATCGGGGCGGGTATATAGTAACCCTATAACCTCCCGTAATAAGCTCGGACATTCGCTTATAAAAATCGCGATTTCATTGCTCGCGAGTATAGGCGCCGTCGCGACGATCGACAAATTAAAAGTCTGTGCTGCAGTGTCTTATATATACCTGCGGCCACTCACGCGCGCGCAAGAGAGAGTCGTATATTTTTTCCGAGCCGATATAAGAAGCGAATAATAAAGCGATCGCGTATCTCGATAAATCATACCGGTCTCCTTTTTTTCTGTCTCTCTCTCTCTCGAGCGATAAGGTTTCGTTTAGACGTCGTTTTTGGGAATACGTCTTATTAAATTTATAATCGGCTGCGCGTCGTTGTTGCTTTTCTATATACTGCTTTTTCAATTTCTCCGACGCGCGCGCGTGCTCGGCGGCAATAATCTGGAATAACCGGCGAATTATTATTGGCATCTCTCTCTCTCTCTCTCCTCGTGCGAGTTTCACGACACATATCGGCCCGCGCCGCATTCCTCGTCGCGGCCATAAGCGATATTTCATCGCGGGAAACAATTTATGCAGCCTCTCTCGATTATTTCTCCAGATAGGTCATCTTTCTCTCTCCTCTCATTCGCTGCGCTCTCTTATAATATACATGCGTGGGACGTGCGGAAATTACGGACGAGCGTGTGCAGTAGACCGGTCCACACAAAGCGAGAGAGAGAGAGATATTCGTTTTTCCTTAGCGGTATAAATTTTTACGAAACGCCACCACCAGTTTGTAATTACGAGGAAAAAGTCGGATATAAATAGTTGTCTCGAATCCGAACAAAGAAGAAGCCAATATCGCGAAGCAATTTAAAGCGTCGTATTACCAATAAAGAGTCTCCTCGCCGCAATAAATTGACTGGAAATTATAAAAAAGTTGCTCCGTTAACTCTCGAGATGGTCGCGTAAATTTTTCTCAATTGTCGCTCTCCGGAGTATTAGGTGCGAGACGAAATATAAATCGACGAATTTGTTTGCGGGGATTAGTTTGTCGTCGCCGCGTGCGGTCAAACGGCTTCCTCTTAATTCGGGGATTTTTCAACTCGAGATCCTGCAAGAGTATATAACCCCTCTTACATACATATATATCGCAACATCACACAGAGGGAGAGCGACACGCGCATAATAGCCCTCGAGGTATATGTATACACGGCGCGTCTATATAGGTATAAGGGGAAACAAAAGGCCAGATATATCCGCCTGCGTTTTAGCGAGTCATTAGATCTGGAAAGTCTTTCTCGGAGGGAGTAGCTGCACACATAGGCGGTGAAGAGAGGACCCCCCATCTCGCCTTTATCCGCGGGCAAATGTGCGCGTATGTGGGCCACGCGCCTCCTGTACATACTACCCCCCAGCGAGTCCGACGTGCGCACCTCTCTGATGCTTCTATATAACGCTGCCGCTGATGCCGCGAGAGTCAACTGTCGAGAGAGAGTATTATAAGTGCGTCTTATATATTATATATACCCCCTGGTAGAAATCTCGCGGCCATAAGCTATACCCACACTGCTTTTCTTCATCTTCATCCCTTCCGCCGCTCTTGAGCCTACTGTCATCACTCGCTGTAAAGAAAAAGCATAATTTTCGCATCGAGCAAAAAAAGATGTAATCGTCGCCAGGTGGCTGGTCTCGCGCGACAGCAGTTGTGTGTTTGAATAGCGCTCTGTCGAAAAATCTTGTCGGCGCTCGAAAATTACACAGAGAGAGAGAGAGGATATCGCGTAGACGGCTTCACCAGGTCGCCTCCCAGGGCGCGAGTCCATTGAATCGTCGAGAAACCCCGTAGCAAGCGCGACAATGGCTCGTTCGCTCGCGCGCGCCTCCCTTACCCGCCTGGGGGGTAGTAGTACTATATTCGCGGGGGGTCTTCCCAGTCAGTTTCCCGTCGTCCGTTGATGTGTGTGCGCGCGCGCGCGTCAGTTATATACCACGACGACGGCGGCAGGTATATGCGTATACATGAGCGACGATATATTATACAGTCGCGAGAGAGTAATCGAGTGCGAAAGCCGCGAGCTTTTCGCGAGGATATTGCTCGCGGATTTGGAAAAAGAGACCGCTGTGCACTGCTGACTTTGCCTATACTCCGCCTTTTCTCTATGCTCTTTTCGTTCGTGACGCTTATGCGAGAACAGTGGGTTCCGTATTATATTATATATCTCTGATGTGGCTTTTGACGCACGTCCGTGCGTGCGCCGCTCATGACTCGAATCCTTTCTTCTGTACTCGAACTTTTTTTTTCAACGACGTGTACTGTGCTGTGTATATATGGCTTCTCAGAAGGACTGTGTATTCCACCTAGTCATATGCGAGGCTCTTTAAGAGATCGTTAATGAGCGTGTAGCGCCCAATAACCAGCCGATCGTTCCCTCATAGTACTGAAGAAGAAAAAACAAAGTGAAACCACATACGATATGATCATTGACCGCGCGCGGCTTCTATTTCGACACAGAAGAAAAGTCGTCGAAAAAACAAGCAGGCTCATGCTCGGATGAGTCTCTCCTTTTCGATCAAAGTCCATACCGACCCTATACAAAGCCTAATCATCGGCGTTAATTCATTACACACATACCGCCTGTATAACAATATTATTCGCGTGCATAAGATATTACACAAAATACGTACGAGTATTATATTATATATATCAGCTGCAGGCACGTGCTGAGAGATCTGAAGGATCCATCGGAAACATCTGCGCGTGTGCGACGCGTTCTCCAACAATATCCAAGAGGACACTCGAGCCGCAATTCGATCGAAAGCTTATACGAGAGGCGCGACGAAGCTTCTTTCCACTCTCTTGATCTCTCTCTCTTTCTCTCGCGTCGTTGGAGCGGCGACTTTTCAACGACGCGACGGTTTTTTTCATTTTTCTCTCTCTCACTCGCACACTTCAATCAGAACTGCAATATTGTGTCGGAGCACGCGCTAGCTCTCTTTGTGCTCGGCTGTCACGTTCCCTGATTGACTGTATGCTGATGCTAAATTGGCCTGCACTGCAGATACTTGGCGTTGATAACGGCGTAATTAATTTAAGGAATGGAAAGTATATTATATACTGTAACTCGCTATCGATCACACTGATACTCGCGGCTTTATCTAAATTGCGAGCTTTTTTCTATTAGTATTATATTAGGTACCTGTCGATATTACGTAAATTATGACAAATATCCCGCATTCCAGTATATAATAACTAGTTTCCTCTCTCTCTCTTTACTCGCCGAACACACACATATCCGCGACTCCCTCGCTTGGAAAAAGGTAAAGCGATCGCAAAGTCATAAATCGGTGTCCAGCGCTATACACAACACACATAGAGCTGCGCAGTATAGCAGTCGGTTGCGTTGACAGGGGCGTAACGCGGCTGGCTCGCGGCTTTTTATCGCCGGGGCAGGATCGTAAAGTCATGCCCGCGCGCGCACCTCTATGTATATCGCGCTGTCGGCGCTGCTGCCGCTGCTGCTGCTGCTGCTGTTGCAGCCGAGTCACGCCTCCCGCGGCGCCTGTTGTCATTGTCGGGATACCGGCGCACGCGAATGTGTGTGTGTATATGTAATATATAGATCGGGTGTATAGAGATCGGTATTGGGGAGAGAGAGAGACTTGAAAGGCCGCCGAAATCGTGAACGATGACTAATTGATCGACTCTCTCTCTCTCTCGATGTATTATGATTGTGTTTCGATGCTCGCTCTGGATTAACTAATGATCTCGATGCTCCGTGTGTTTGTGTGAGTGAGAGAGATAGGGTTGCATTGTGTATGAGGAATCGCGCATGTCATACGCCGTGCAGTCGATATTTTGAAAATTTTCAACCGGTACGACTGGTTTTAATTGAAAATATATACGCCGATTGTTTTTCTCCTCTCCTTTTTTTTACTTCGACGATCGACTCGGAGTTTTGTATAATTATACGCTGCAGAGCACGCGATGATCGGTGGACGCGGAAAAGCTATATACAGACTGCAAGCGATTAATTATACAAATCGGCAGCGTTTTCATGCTCTCGATTTTCCCGTTCATTAATATTAATCAGCGCATAATTATTCAGCATTAGGCGATCTCACTTCGAGAGATAAAAATCGTAAAATCATTACCGATCACATTAGAGATCGGCAACTTCATTACGCTCTTTTCAATCGGTCGATAAATTTTCAGACTCTCGTCAGCCATCAAAACACAGCGCATCTCTCGCGTTGATATCTCCCGCGGAAAATCGTTTTCCTCTCTCTCTCTCTCTTGCGCAGCGGATAATATCCTCTCTCTCACTCACTCCGGCGGCGTTAAAAGTCGATCCCCTTCCTGCACGAGCATCAGCCGCCCCGGCGAGTCCCGCCCCTCGACTCCACCGCAAAGACCAATCGGCGCGCTCCAAGTTCTTCCTCTACAGTCGGCGGCCGATGCACTTCTTCGTCCTTTTTCTTTGCATCATCAGAGAGCCCGGCCACGAGTGTGTGTGTGTGTATAGTCCCTATACTCGTTACTTCGGGAGAGGACTTCTTGTCTCAACGCCATCTTAGACGGCCGAGGACAGTATCGGGGCCGATCTTATCGATATACACCCTGGGGGGCTTGACGTTGCCGTCCCCTATATACTGTCGTCGTTGCGCTACTTCGCTCTCTCTTTCTCTCGAGATATTATAGCAGCTGCACGTCGTCGTTCTCTGCGCTTATTATTATTCCTGCCGAGTGCATTGAGAGAAGAAATCGTCGCGCAATTGCTGCTCTCTCGCAAGCAGTTCTTGTAAGATGAGAGAGAGAGACGCTCTCGTTATATCGTCACAAGAGAGCATTGACTGAGAGGCTTAATTGACTCTAATTTTCTCTGCGCTGGGGTTTGTTAATTTGTCATCCATAATTTATTGTTTCATTAGCGCTGCTAATCACGATCTCCGACTCTCTCTCTCTCTAGATATATTAGATGAATTACAGGACTCTTTTTTATATTACCGTTGCACATGCGGGTTTCACATCATTTTCCTCGGTTTTCCACGCACAATACACACCGCGCACCTGAACGACGATCCAGATCCAACAACCGTCGAGCCATACACGTCGCAACGGACTCTCTTGGCAACTATAACGTCTAGAAAAGTCAGATCGTGAGAAAATCCCGTAGAACAAGTCAGCGTATAAGGGCGGGTCTCGTATAATTTGCACTTCCGTTCTCATAAACGGGGTCCCCGCCGACGACGAAACACAATCGAATCGACGGCGGTGGTGTACCGAATGTAAAGGCCCCCAGCGAATTTCGTGTAGCGAGTAACCTGATGCCTCGCACTCGCGCAGGTGCATTACGTTGCAGCCGAACAATACGACTGCGTACAAGAGAAAAGACGCGGCTTTCGACTCGCCTTTGTGCAGTGTTACACACTCGCTCGCTGTATATACGAGTCAGTCGGAGTCTCTTTTTTTACATGTGTATACCTTCAAAGATCTCGAATTCGTCAACGTACGCGTACTTGACGCGGAGGAGAGCTACACGTGCTACTACGGCGCTTTGTGTCGTGTACATAGCGATGGGCACACTTGTGCTGTGGGGCGTGTGCGTCGAGCATTTAAAAAAAAAGACGAGAGAGAGGGAAGAAAGCGCGGAGATGCTGGAATAATGCGAGGGGTGACGAGAGAGAATGGAATAAAGGTCGGTTGGAGAGTTAAATATTTGAGCTTGACTTGACGAGCCGAAGCTGCTGAGAGAGTCAGTCGTAAATAATTTTTGTCCGTCGAGAGGTGCTCCAACCGATTTCTCCGGGACTCGTGTGTGTTGTTTCTTTTTTTTTTAAAAGCCCGTTGGAAGCGCGCGTGCCTCTATGTACTCTTGAGATGCGCGACTTTCGGTGTAAATAGCTGACACTATTTTAAAACTAAGACGTTTTCCTAAGTTGGCTATCGACGAATTGGAAGAATATATAAAATAGAAAGGATATAATACACACACAAGAGAGTTCCTTTCCCTGGAAATAAACCGCTTTAACGCTAGAAAGCGCAATTTTCAGCTCGAGCAGAAAAGACAAATTCCTTGGCACTAGGTGTCTCAAAGGGTTTAAGCTCGAGCAACGGAATGCCCGGTACATCTCGAGCCGTTATATACACACACACACACAGTCCCAGCTCTTTGGCGGCGGTCTTACGCGACAAAGCTAATACGCAGTTATTAGTCGCGCGCCGTGTGCTCTTTCGGTTTTGCGCCCCAAGGCTCGCTCGCGCGATGTCCCACGGCGTACAGTCCCGTAGGGGTTTCGGCAGCTCCAGCCACGCCTTGACAAGTCTATATCGTGGAATTTAATATACTCCGAGAGAGCGAGAGCTTTAACAAAAGAGACTCTCGGAGAAAACGCATACAATGCGTACGTGCGCAAACGGATTTCTCAAAGGGCCTTATCGCCTTATTATGTACTGCGAGGAGACACACTATATGCTCGCTTTGACTTCGTTGAATTTACTTTTTTTTATTTCGTATGCGCGCACCTCATTACGCCAAGCGCAGCTTTGTTTCCTCAGCGGGGCTACTATACCACACACTGTTTTTTTTTTTCATTCTCGTATAATAATAATGCTCTCTCTCTCTCTCTCGTATGCGCGCGATTTATCGCGGACGCTTTGTTACGCGCTGCTAAGTAGAAGAAAAAATTACGGTTGACTTATGAAGCCCCGCGCGGCACCTGCCGACAGCTATATTGCGAATTGCCGCGGCATTTTTCATCGAGTTAACGCGCGTTATCGAATTGGGTCATATTTGCCTTAACTCTGTTGACTGAAGATCGTCCTCCAAGAATAATAATCTCGACAGGCTATTTGATTTCGCTAACAAATCGGACACGTGATGCATACATCTTTCATTAACTGCGCTACAGCTTTTATTTTCACAAGCGAAAAACTCTCCAGCTGCGCTGCATATACAATACAAAACGAAAAATTCCTCGCGTACATAACGTCGTGATTTATCGATCTCTCGTGAATTTCTCACGAAAGCTTGCGCGCGCAAGGCGTGTCTGTGGCGAATTTCGTCAGCGCACAATTACACCTCATTATTACCGCAAATTTGCTGAAGCAACAAGTCCTTCGAGACTGTAAGACAAAACACTCGAGGACGAATTTACAAATTTTCGCCGAGTAATGAGCAACAGCCACAAATCTTGGGCGTGGACGTGTCTCGAGGAAAATTCTCGCGGGAATGATCCGGCAATTTGTCCCATTACGCTTCGTCTTCTTGTGTATACAGCAGTTGTGTAAAGGGAAAAAGATCCACCCACTTATGCGCGCGCACAGTCGATTACGATGAAGGTGCGATATTGTCATTGAAATTTTGCCGGGTTATATGTATATAGCAAGGAGCAACAAGTGCCGCCGACGCCGCCGTCGCATCGTGTGCCACCTGCCGTGGTTGTGGCCATATTTCGTATTCGCATAGCCGAGTGCGAATACTCTCTCTCTCTCTCTCTCTCTCTTTGAGAGATGATTTATGAAAGGACCGTGTCTAGCGATTGTTGCCCGAAACCTCTTTCACAGTTGCTCTGTGTATTTTTCGTACACGTCGGGCTTTATGCTCCGACGAGACATAATCTCTCGCGTTTTCGAGTGTTGCCTAACACGGCTACAATTCGTGTTTGGATTATTATTGTAGTGTGCATTGTGGTGAGTCGTGTGTTAAGTATATTTATCAGCAACTATATCTGAAATATTTTGCAGTTTGGTAAATATCGAGTTTTGCAAAGTATACGCTTGGAAGATAAGATAGTACGTGTGCTCCGAATGATTGTTATCGATGGTGATAAATACATGCATCGACTTGTGAAGGTGGCAGAAAAAATTATCCGCCTTTGGGAGAACGAGCTGATGCGTGTGTTAAAAATGGTACGATTAAAAGTGGTTATTTTGGTGATTTCGTGTGCACATTTTGCAGCTTCTGACGGTAACATGCAGCAGGTCAAATTTCTATTGCTTTGAACTACTCGATCAGTACAACCATAAACATGATTAAATAAAAAACGTTTGTTTTGCAGGATGTCAAATTCTCGTACACGGGACCTCTAGCGTCAGTCTTCACTCCCTTCAATAACGACACGTACGTGTTACACACTTATACTTAAAAAACAATAATAATTTTCATTTGTCATATTTTTCTATACAAACGTTCAGTAACCGTACATTGAACCTGTCTGTGATTCCAAAATACGCCGAATTCCTAGCATCGAAAAATGTCACTGGCGTTCTTGGTATGCACCTCTGTTTCTATTTTCAAAAACTTGCATCAAGGGATGAGTTTATAAGTATTGTTTTCCAAATAGTCGCTGGTACCTATGGACAAGGAACGGCTTTGAGCATCGACGAAAGAAAGAAACTGGCCGAAGCTTGGCTTGCAGCCGTTAGGAAAACTAAGCAGCATTTGATGATTCATGTTGGAGGTGCATCTTTACGAGATGTAAAAGAACTCGTGAGTATCAACGTAAATACGTATTATTTAGTACTGTTGTTTGATACTATTTTGTATTAGGCTGCGCATGCAGAGAGCATTGGTGCTAATTCCCTGCTGGTTCGTCCGGAATTAAATGCCACATCAACGGATGAGATAATTGATTATTTGGAGCTGGTAGGAAGATCTGCTCCAAAAACGCCTTTACTCTTTTATCACAATCCTCTATTCAAAGTTAAACGTAGGTACACGTCTTACTCCTACTTTTTGATTCGATGTCAATTACAAAAATTACTATTTTACTCGAATAACACGCAGTTGACGTGGAATACTTTTTGACGAATGTGGGAAAGAAGGTGCCAACGTTTGCTGGTATGAAGCATGTGACGGATGACTTTGAAGAACTCAAAACGGCTTGGAGGCTTAGACAAAGTTACACGATTTTCATCGGGATGGATGCGGTAAGCAGTACATCTTTCGCTTTACGTTGTAAAGCTATCAACGAAGACATCTAAAATGTGCACTTTTTGTCTGAATTATACAGCATACGCTATCCGGCTGCTCGATGGGAATGGACTCCATGATAACATCGACTTCGTCGTTCATCCCAGAATTATGCTTCGAAGTATTGCGCTACTGTAGGACCAGAGCTGGTCTTCAGAAAGCTAGAGAAGCTCAAGAGGCGATTGACCGAATCGTCGCGGAAGTAGATCGACACGGTACGTGTACACATCTGTCACTTGAATAGTCAGATACATTTTGGACGATATAAGATAGTTGATGAATTCTTATTTGCAGGAGACGATACCGTAACGATGAAAGTCGCAACAAGTATGGTAGCCGACCTACCCTTGGGTCCTCCTCGACCCCCTTTAGAGATCGTACCTCAAGAAAACGTGAGATCCATGGCGAGAGAACTGAAGAAGATGCGTCTGCAAACCAACGAAGTCGCCGTATTGAGCATGTACTGAAGTCGCATACCAAAAATCGCTATAATTGTTGTACATAAAATGTAAATAAGTATAAGAATAAAATTATATATACGCACTCGGATGACAACAATGCTCAGCTCGAGATTCCCGAGGAAGTCTTTAGAAATTAGAGAAGACAAAAAAGGCAGTAATAAGACAACAAGAGAGAAAACGGCAGACAGGCCGTAAAAGTAAAAATCGGTAAGATATGTCGGTAATAAAGGTGGACAATGGCTGGGCAAATTAATATCAAGGCGAGTCGTTGGTGTGGCTCTCGGCAGACACAACGCGAGAGGACCAAGGAGCATATAATGCTGCATCTATATGTGTGTGTGCATCTCTCTCTCTCTTTCTCCTTGGCTGGATGGAGGGCTTTGAGTAGGGACAGTAATTTATCAAGCGCAGATAGCGATCTCCACGGTCGCGTGTGCCGAATGCACTTGCTCGATCAAGTTTTGACCCGAGCCCTGCAACTCGCGACGCCTCGAAATCCCAGCATCTCATCAGATTTTCACGCGGCTTCCAGTGTGTCCGTCAAAAAGACTCCCTTTCATACACTACATAAATTTAGCCTGTACACGAGGTCGGACAGAAAGGAGTACGTAAAAATGCATTATACTCACGGACCGGTCAATATTTGTTCGGAGGCGAAAGAGAAGAAGAAGAAGAAGAGAGAGAGATTCGGGCCAAAAATGCCAGACATACCAGTGGGCGCGCGCCCAGACGCCGCCTGGCTCACCTCGCGCAAAGAAAATAATAGGAAAGCATTCCTTCTTCGCGAGAGCGGAGAAAGAAAAAGAGAACAGCAGCAGCAACAGCCCCCCTTTTCGCTCGAGCCTGCATGTATATAGATACACAGACACACACACACCCGCTGATATGCTGGCCCCCGACTTTTATAAGAGAGACAAACAAGCTCGTCCGGAAATATATATGCCGGCTAATAAAATCATAAAAGAAATGTGCGAAATTTTTTCGCGATCGCGTTTTATGATTTAGCTGGGGCTTGTATAAGTCACATGACGTGCCGTGAGAACGTTATTGCGTTGCAGTCGAAAAATTATGAATTATTTAGACAACGCGCTGCGTTCGAACACAATAAAAATGAGACTCTTTTGTGTGTGGCGAGATATTTACGATCCTATACAACGTTTTTCTTTCTTTTTTCTGACAAAATTCGAAGCAAGAGTTATTTCGAGGAGGTGCGCAGTGTTTGTCACTATATGTATAATACAATATCTGCATACAGCCTTTGATGACTATATCCGCTCGGCATTTTTCAATCAGAATCGCTCTTAGCATGACAATAGGCGGCTTTCAAATATTTATCACTCAAGATGTATATGCGCAGGAGTACAGTGTAATCGGCTTGCCGGGGTGCGACATACGCCTGATTTTCCATCAGGATGAACGTACGCGTATTCCGGAACAATGCAACTACCCGCTGGCACTGATTAGCAATTTGTTAAGCAAATTCTCGAGTGTCCCGCAGGCCGGACTAAAATCGCGTCGCGCAATTGAACTCGAACTTTTTTTTTTCATCGATGATAAACGATCGCCGCTATAAAATCGTTAATTCGTCGAATTCGATGCACACACACAGACGCGCGCACGTCCGCCGCAACAAATTACGCGCGCGTCAACGCTGCAGTTCTTCGGAGAAAACAAGCATATAAAGCAATCGCGAAAAGAAGAAGAGTGAGAGAGAGAGAGAGGGTGGGCTCGAGCATAAATCTCGCGGATATTCGGCGGCCTGACACGGCTTCTAACGATATATTCTGATATAATTAAAACAATAAATAAGATGGCGTCCAACCGCGAGCGCAGGGGGTCGATCTCGTCTCTCTCTTTCGGCGTTTTTCTCCGCTGCAGCAGCGGCAGCGGCAGCAGTGTATATAGTCTTTCCTCGAGAATTACGCGGCCGCGTGCGTATACACGCTATATGGTATTATATAGGAGCGAAAAATAAGTAGAGCGGCCCGAGCGTTCATCATAGGCGAAGATAATTCGTCGAAACGACGGGGGATGTGTTGCTGTTTCTCTCTCTCTCTCGAGTTTTCGGCCGGCGCTGCGCTGATGCTTCTTCTTGCTACCGTCGCCTCGTTCCGGCCTGTCCTTCTCCATGTGAAATATACTTTCCGAGGAAATATGATGCTCGCGTGAAATTCGCTACTCTTTTTCTTGGCCGCCCAGATAAACATGTTGCCTCGATATTAATGACTCTGAGAGACTCGAGAAAAATATTTCATATATAAGCGGCTATAATCGGAGAAAACGATGCGGAGCGAGCCTTGTTTGCGATGTAACCTGAATCGACGATCAGATTATTGGATAGATTACGAGTATTGTGAGCAAGAGCGAAAATCACTGCTAATATAATATAGCGCGCAGAAAAGGAAAAAGAACTGACACAGCGCGTAATAGGTGCAGGTAGTCCAGGAAATATGAAGCAAAAACACATAAGCGCCCGAACGAGAGAAGAAGAGCAACAAGCGTGACCAGCGGGCGGAGCGATCCCTAATTACTGTTTAAACAGAAGTCCCGCACCCGCCCACTGAAATATATAACCGATCATAATCCTATGCCTCTCTTGTGCTTCTTCTCTCTCTCTCTCTCTCTTTCTCTACCGTTCGCTCACGATCTCTTCTTCAGCGCGGAAACCGGAGGTCGTCGCGGCTATATTATCTTCGAGAGAGTTCGCCACTGTTAAATTACACGTTTGTTTCAAGCCCGTCCCACCCTCGCGGCGATTCGCTACCTTTTCTGATTTATCGCTTCCTCCTCCTGTCTCGTTATATAGGCATCTCTCTACTCTCGCGGCGTGCGAACCTCGCGCCGGCGGATCCCTTTTGATTTTTCAATATGGAAAAAGCTGTATAGAGCCTATCCTTATACACCTACATCATGCACCGGCGGTTTATTGTTTCAGAAGAGTATAGCGCACGATTTACCCTTTAATTCTCGAGGTAAAGCTTGCTGTGGCATCAACAAATTAAAGATTGCAGGCAGGCGTTATGCAACGAGACACGTGCAGAATAATTGTATAATATGGAAATCGTCGAGGTACGTACTATATATAGTTATTAAATCAGGCGAGAGTGCTCTCGAATTATCAAGCCTGAATTGTTAATGCATTATTCATGAAGTTTGAGCGAAAATATAATTTTATTTTGAAAATAAGCCTGTATACGTGTCTGCATGATGAGGCGCTCTCGTTTTGTGACACACATCATGCGGGTAGATTTCCTCTCGCATCCCTTGCTTTCTCGGCTTTCTAACAAGCTACCCCATTAAGCGGCGCGATATATACAGCTGTGTAGAGAGAGCGAGAGAGTGTATAAGTGGCTCGGGAGCAATTGAGTGGCAATCGAGTAAGGTATATATACGTCCCTCTTCCTCCCGTCTCGATTGTCGCTGATAACTGGCTTATCTCCGCCTCGGAAATTAGCCGTATTGTAGAAAAGCCGCACGTTCCATTAAGGCTAAAATAATTAAGCCATGTGCGGGGACGAGACAGGAAAAGGGCGAACGCGAGGATCATCTTGTCAGTATATACGTACCTTAGTAATGATTCCATTTCCCACAATTGAGGACGAAATTTCGCCCCCCGCTGCGGGCCAATGCGATAACTGCTTTACGACAAATAACTACGAGAGTATTTCTCTAAATTGCTTATCTCGCCATCTTTTCATAAACCTTTTTGCAAATTGATGTGTTTTGCTTGCAGAGAGACAGCTCATCATATACGCAAAATTGCAACTTTTAATTCGCGCGCGCGCGCGCGCTTGATTTGGGAAGAAAATTAAAAATATAAATAATTCCCGCTCCAAAAAGATTTAGTACAGCGGCAGAGTCGCGGCGGCGAGCGATTCAATTAGAAAGTAATTAAAAGAGGCAAAGCACTTTCTCAAAGCCGCGCTATCACGCCCGCAACTTTCGCCGCGCTCGCGCGATGTAATATACGCGCCGAGTAATAAATTAATAAAACGAGCATTCGCGTTAATTTGGAAGGAGCGAGGCTGCGGTGGCGGCGCGTATAATTAAGAGGAAAACTCACCCCCCTCCCCCCTACTGCTGCAGGGGCTTCACTCCTTTTTTCCGTTAATTCCCGCGCGCAGCGCCGCTTTGTAACTTTCGAGGCAAACGTCGCGCGCGTCTATGAAAGAGTATATATAATATACAAGGTGCTGCTGCCTCCCCTGGAGCGTCGCGCCCGCATATCGATCATGCTTATGAATTCTGGATGAAACTTGTAATCGTGTTTGTTTTAATTAAAACCAAGCGCCGCATCCTATGCTCATTAAGAGTTCGTTACTGCTGATGGTTAAGCTCTTTCGCCCCCCTTTTATTCTCCGCGGTTATTATTATTGTGTATTTTTGGCGAATTCGCAGTGTCGTAAAAGAAATAATCCTTTGAAACTTCGGGTCACCTCGCATTTAGTCTCGAAGACGTGTATACGATTCAGTCGGTACACAAAGTCAATGACAGGATGTTTTTCACGCGGATAGATTTCAAATCGTAGCAAATCCCATCTCATGCTCCGTTTGTTTCAATGCACAAAGGTCTTGCTAAAAAAAATCTCCCCCGCGCCCTGCACCCGTCTCTTTTCATATTATAGCCCTTTGTACCCCTTCTAGCGACACCAGAGCGTCGAGCTAAGTCCCGTAGCGGTATTAAATGTCACTTTGGATATAACGCAAAACAGTGTAAAATCACTGGGATTACCCGGCGGGACGGCCTTACGTTTTCTCCCGAATCATTATGGGATAAGCTTGTGAAATGATTCTCGCATACAGATCAAGCGGGTTTTAAGATATTTTTTAATGAACGAAAAAAGCTCTGTGAATGTAATCCGCTTACTCTTTTTTATGAATTTGTTTTTAAAAACGTCTAATTTGCGTTAAACGCAATGTTTGTTAACTAACGCGCGTGTGATAAATACTGTTGCTATCGTAGGAAAACGTTGTGTTTTCATTTACCGACCACTGACTCTTAGCTCAAGTCGCTCACTAGTTTTCTACTTTACCAGCAAGAAATATGACATTTCAGATTTTTACCTTATCGGCGTCATTGATTTATTTAATATTTAAATTCACGATATACACATTAATTTATAAGAATTCGCATCAGAAACATCGAAATTGTTCAACTAAAAAAGGACTTGGGCAATAAAATGAGAGAACAAGCAACAACTTAGTCAATACATAATTTATTTTGTCAACACGCATTTTCCATAAATATATATATTTATATCAATATGTATCACCGTATATATATTTTCTTCTTCCATATATAATATATTTACTTGCAATACACCAGTATAATTCTCACGCGCATACAACTTTAGGTATATCTTTTATTTTGTACCATTCTGATAATCGTCGCACATAGAAGATTTTTTGCAAACAACAATGTCATAGATTACATTTTTTTGTTATAAAGACACAAAGTGTCAAACAACAAGCTTTGGGCTTACAAATGCCTTTTAGTCTAATCTGGGCAATAGAATTTTCTAGAGTTATCAAGAATACCGTGCTCTTCAAGTTTGGTTATTTCAGTTCAGTAAATTTATTACAATAAATTTGCAGAATAAGTTGTTCAGCTGTGTATCCACAAAAAATCTTCTAATTTAGCAATTACAACTGCATTGTCAGCGATACTTTTACAAGTCTCTCATTCTCTCACTCTTTCTCTCTATTGTCATGACAATTTTTTATACGATCTCCTGGCCTGCAAGAGTAAAAGTCAATCGTATATTTTGCTCAACGCCCAATATATGCCTATACGTTTTAATATCGAGCATATTCTACAAATAATTTCAGAGCGATTAATTCTTTTTGTTTAGTCCATTTACATAGAACAGCGCGTACATATTTAATTTTTTGTTAACTCCTTATAGTTTGCGCTAGTGGTCAGACAGTTGCTTCAACGTTCTAAAATCTACAAATGTAAGGGGAAAGGCAGTGCAAGCATTAGCGTTACTACGTATGATTGTTTTTTCTGCAAGATCCGAAGGCTTTATTAGAGCTCATTTTTAATAGTTTCTTAAAGAAAGTTTTAAGAAGATCTAAGATCGTGTTTGAACACATTTCTCTAATGATTGTAAAAAAAAGTTTAGTAGAAAATGGCTTTATATCTACATAAGTACAATCTTTACTACTAGTTTCTTTAGATTAAATATGTGTATAATATTGAAAATAAAAGAGTGTTATTCACTACTGCCTATACATTTTTTATATTACGTTATTTTACCTAGAAATGAGTATTTGTACCTATTAGATGCAAATGTATAGTCGAAAGTAAACAGTCAATAATTTTGAACTGATTTTTTTCTCACAGATCGTTATAGTTCATTATGAATTTCAAGAATGACCGTGCAAATAAAAATAATACATTAAATATAATACTTGATGAAATTAAAAGAGTCTAATGATAAAAAGCTGCTGCCTCGATCTTAATTCCACGTAGCGCAATTACAGTGAAACAATTCACAACAATCATATTAATTCTATCTACCCATCACAGCAACACATGTGAACATCTCCACATACCCACATTGCATATTCAACATCATATAAACGTATCGCCTTTACTTCTAGACGTGTAATAATATTAAGCTTAGTTTTTAGTTCTCTTACAAGATCATACGGTTATACTCTTTTTACAGCCTGCTTATCGATAATATCGACCATTGATTGTACGATTAGGATTTGTGCAGAGCACAATAGAAAGCAATCACATTAAATTACCCCAAATTTTGTAATTATCAACACTGTAAAAAGTAGCTATTGATACAATCTATCAATTTTCTGTATATATAAATGAAATCTGTTTGGTTCAATCTAAAGTGATGTATGCATGACGTCTCATAAGATTAATAGATTGTACCTACAATAGCAAAGAATATTATTCAGTTAGGAAAATGCAATCTGATCGACATTCTTTAAAACAAAATTATCGTGGCCTTCGTAACTTATGGTACTTAATATTTTAATTCGCATACTTCGAAATTCTTATATTTATATTTTATAATAATTAATAGTCAAATAACAAAACAGTTTGAAACATACAATTAATTGTAATTAACTGTAATTAGCAAACGATAGACTTTTTTTACTTTTTAAGTAATCAAAATCTTAAACGCTAATTTCCGCGCATTATACAGTTCGCAAAATTTCTTTCATCTTTTATATTTCAATCATATTCTTATAGAACTGGATTTTTACAGCGTACATTTACTAAGTATAGAAAATTAAACCGATTTTGGAAATTAAGGAATATTCATCAAAGAATAGAAACAGTTTGGACGGTGTCAAAAGCAAGATACAGATCATTAAAAAGTATAAGGATAAATATAATTCTAGCCACTAAAGTGCAACTGATCTTGGAACCTATTTGATCATTTTCCATAAATGACTTTGTTTCAATATATAGAGTAGTAGTGTGCAGTGCATGAATTATAAATTTAATGTCATACGTTCATTTATGATAATGATAATAATACATACAACAATAATTATAATGATCTCTAGTTATGTCAAGCTTCAGCTTTTTCATTACTCTATATTTATTCCAACTGTGCGTGCAGTTATAAAGTTATACAGTTTATTACAATTATATATTTCGAGGTTAACTTTAAGACCAAAATTTCAACTAAATTTTTATCGATGCCTAAAATTAATTTTTTACTTACAAAAATTATTTGGCATCATAGGAATAAACAATAAACAAATATGCAGCCGTGTATAAGCAAAAAATTCAAACTCTCGTCTTATTTATACATGTAGTATTACGAAAATGTAAATACAAAAATATTTTCTATCTTGAATGTATCGAACATTTATTTGCCTAATGCACTGTAAAATATATATTAGTAAAATTACTACTTTCAAAGTAGTAATTTTACTAATCTATTTTGTAATTTTGCTGCTCTGATAGTAAGTCGCATTCGTTTACTACTCCCAGAGTAGTAATTTTACGAATATATTTTTTACAGTGTGAAAATCATATTTTGATGTTATTTTAATATTAATTCATTCAATATTTGCTTACAATAAACGCTGATGATTTATGTACATTACTTTATAAGACGATTCAAACTATTCATAACAAAAATTTTTATATCGTTATCAAAAATTTGATTTAACAATAAACTTTTAGCTATATATTAAATTTATTTTTTTGTCATATATATCTATTAAATAATAATAATAATTACTCTTAGTTTTCATATCCAAACGAAATTCAGAGATGAGTTACAGTAGAAATAGTTTCCTATAGATAATATATTTTAATGTTTCTACTTCTTTCTAGAGATCTCACGTCATCATGAGAACAATGTACCATAAAATTTTTAAATGATTTAACTTTTTATTTTTAAAGTTAGAAATTGATAACTGAAAATATTGAATTTATTTATATTCAAGGATTACGTGAGTAAAAAGTTTTCAATCCACTCAAAATTCTGGGAAAAGGTAGATTTTTTGGATTTTTGTGCTTTTTGATTATAACAGTATGTATTAAATTGTTCTAACAAGTTCTTTTCTTTTGTCCACAAATTCTCATATAGTTTTGATTGACAGAATTCTCCAATACAATATCAATAAAATTTTATGATATTTGTAACAAAAGATTGTCATTTCTCATTTGTTTATATGTAAATTTAGACGCATGTGATGTATTTGTGTTTGTTTTCGAATAAATTTAAATTAAGCGTAATAGAAAATTTGGAATACACTTCATATTACAACAATTACAAAAAATCGATTAGGAGGAAGCTGAGTACCAATGACTTGGCAGCGGAATTTCTTTGTCTAAAACACTGTTTTGATTTAAGATTACTTTTTCCAATTGCACCTCATGTTTTTTATGTCATGGTATGCATGTTGCTTTGCACATGAAACTTACTAATGGCTAAACTCTGTTATTCAGTTACTGTTGTCAATCTAAACCTATCACTTAATTTAACAAATCTTTTACTATTTAACATTGACTTCACAGGAGTAAATATGCAATTTTCATCGTGTCTTGAAGACAGAAGTCTCTCTTTAAGTTATCTGTATTTTGTGCGCAGCATTCAAAAATACACTCGGAAAAACATTGTTTACTCTCGATTAAAATATTTTGGTTTCTCACATATTTTGGTTGAAATTGTTTAATATTTTATATACAAATTTCGCATAAATATTTGTTGAATATTTTTCCGAGTGCATGTCTATACATATTTTCTATATTAGTTACGTTTTTTTTTTTCAAGTTTTAACGTTAGCAATTTTTATTTCGCATCACATGGATTTCTTTCATTTGCAAACGATACCTATTTTGTATACTTATTCTGTACACTATTGTATTCGCAGATTACAAATTTTTAGTAATGTAAAATATATCCTAAACTGACTATATCTATATTGATAGATTTACACAGCAGCAAATCATTTTACATTTTTAAACACATAGTATTATTTAGATTTTGCATTTACTTAGTACTTTAGTAGCTTATCAATATTTTTGAAGTTATCCCATTTAAATTTATTGAAAAATTGATGAAACTAATACATTTGTCTAATACTTTTTTATGTTGAATTCTACAAATTATCAGGTCAGTTGGATCAAGTTTTAGAAATCGTATTATATGGAATTTGTATACTTAGCTTCATTCGTTGTCAAAATAAAAATGTAATACTATGTTTTAAATGCGACTCCACCAAAAATATTTTTATTGTGATTTAATTATGATTTTTTTTATAATTATTGTTATTTATTACTTACGTACTAATCTCACGTTATAGGTATTTTATTGTCCAGTTTTTGGAACATTTCCTATAGTTAATTATTGTCTGTTCACACAGTATTGTCTGATATTTATTAGGTTCTTACTTATTTTCATCTTCTAACTACGAAGCGTTGCCTGGATACTAAGGAAGACAATCTCTGTATATTATCCAATTTTCTGTAATTTTTCCTGTCATTCTTTGTAAATTGAATAAAATGATTTTTTAACCGTCAAACTAATATCAATTGTAGAATAAAAATTATTCATCCAATCGAAATATTGTATCCTGAACAAAATCAAATTCTAATAATGTTATTTGAAATTTGAGATTTTTCTGGATCATGTCAATCAATATTCATCAATAATACTAGTTATATAATCCTCTGACACCACTTGAAGAAGTTCAAGTGATTTTATAAGGCTCCTAGGTCTTGTAAATAACAAACTTTTGTATAAAGTATATTTCGTTTAAAAAAACTAGGTCTTTTCAAGTGCGAGTCAAAAAAGTGCTGGTGCAGTATTTTCTTTTCACTTTAATTTATATCCCTAGAATTCAGTCAACATGATTCTGCTTTATATAGGTATAGCGTCTACATCGATTACGTATTATTTGAGTAACAAGGGGCTATTATAGTCGTACATTCTATCAAGCGATGTCTCCTTTTATATATTACTTAGAAAAAAATCATTGATTTAAAATGCATTTCCGATTGCTGAATAGTCCCAATTGTCACGTGTACGTTAGAATATCAGAAATATGTTGACTTTTTCAAATTTTATTATAAAATACTTTGAATTTTTTCTAAGTTACTTTGCGAGACAATCATTTTTGTTGCGTTAAATACTGATTTATATATTATGTTTGTATATATGCAATGTTACAATCAGGATATATACGCATTCTAATCTTAGCACAATCACATTATCGTATTTTTAAGTTTACAGTATAATATTTGTTCGCCTTAATAATGTATAACCTAAATGCCTTTTTACATTCGGAAATGCTACTTTGGATAATTAATCTTTTACTCGATTAAAGGACCGATGCATTTCATGCAATATAAACTATTTTCCATGGGTTTGTCTGTAAACTCGCTCAATTTTTCAACATCCAAACATTCAACAATCTTATTACTTTGGCTGTTGGGAGGTTGAAAAATCGATGACCCAGAAAAGTTGTAATAAACCACTTGGTGGTGTCGTATTGTTTGCATCTCATAATATATTCTCCACCAAAATCTAGGACATACAAAAATCTTTTTAGTCGCATCTCATGCGCGATTTTATTCTTTTTGTTCGGAAATTCTTTACTTGTATAGTTTTTTTAAATACTTGGTATCGTTATAATTTCTGTATGTAATAGTACCAAAAGTATAATCAATTCCCTATATAGAGTACTGCCACAAACGCTCATTTATCTGAACTTTGCTATTTACTTAAATAGGAAGAGACCTTTCGCGAGCATTGTCCTCTTTTCGGGTAAATACGCTTATGTAGAAACACGTAGAAACTTACAGATTCAGACATGAAGAAACAAACGCGTTGCTCATACACATCGTTGTCTGCTGCAAAATGCGTATACACGTATATGAAAAAATGTCGAACAGTAAAAAATTCGTAAAATCTATATCTCTAAAGTGCTCGTGTCTTTGAAACAATGTGCAACCTCACAAGTCACTATTGTACATTGTGCTGCCTCTGTACGGTGTATGTTGTATAGAAAAAAGAAAACGCAAAGTATATTTTCCCGTTGATTATATTCGTCTCTGCAAATCTCTACATGCTTCCAACCTAAATCGTTCGCTTGTTACTATATGTTTCCATTTATTTCATCTTCTGAATCGCAGAGCCCTTAAACCTAATTTTTCCTTATTATATATGCTCGATACACAAAGCGAAACTTTTATAGCCAAACTCGTTAGTGCAGCCGTGTTGCACGAGCTCGATCATCAGTATTGATTCACAACAACATCGATATATGCAGCGTACATATTAAATATTATCAATCACAAAGAAATCTTATTGTTTGCGATATTTGTTTCGTTTCAAGTGCCCATTATTCCCTTTGTCTCGAACTTGCGTCGTTGGTTATAACAATAATAATTTATTGTCGTGGTTTACACAATGTTACAACATCTCAATAGAGCGTGAGACGTTTTTAATTTATTGTCGCAATCGTAAAATTGACTCTTCGTTATAATATTACAGTGTATTTATCCTCCGTTGTGAAAATTCGTATAACAGCTGAGCTTCTGAAATCTCATCATCCCCCGATTTATAATCAGCGCAGCCGGCTGTCTCTCGTAATTTTTCTTTTTTGGTATAAAAAATACTTTCGATCGACGGTAATAAAATATCGACTTTTGAAAGCTGCGCTCGTATGTATTGTATATATAATACGCGTCAAAATTGTGGCTTAGCCCTTTTTCCCGGTCCTCATAGTCCAGTAATTTTTCCGCCGCATACCAGAGTCGACTTTTTTCTCGGCGTACGAGTGCCGCCGCTGCATCTGCTAGCCGTAATCGTTTTCCGAGTACTCTTCGATCTCCTTGAGTATCCACGGCACGTACTTTGGCACGTATGCATAGACTCCGGGAAGTCTCGGATGAGCGCATTTTATGCCCCAGCTGACTATCCCCCCAACGAACCATCGATCCTTATCTTTCTCGTCTTGGCAGAGAAGTGGTCCGCCGGAATCGCCCTTCAACAACACCGTTATGTATACTTGTCAAAACAATGATCGCCATACTAATAATATGCGTATACGAACCTGGCAGGCGTCTTTACCGCCCTCGGGATATCCGGCGCAAATCATTCCGTCGGTAACGTTCAGGTCCCTGTGCATAAGCCAGGCGTTGCAAACTTCTCTACCGAGCACGGGTACCATAACTTCGTTCACAGCTGGCTCGTACTCCGATGCTGCGGGCGAGCAATGAAAAACAAAAAAAACAGAAATATACCATTGCGCACAATTGCCATTCATTCCGCCGCCGATAAGATCAAAAGAGAGTACGAACTTTCCGTGTCCTCCTTTTTGCCCCAGCCAATAACCGTGCAAACAGTCCCGGGTGCCAGATCGATATTAGCCGGCGGCAAGCAAACTGGTCGTAAATGTTCGTGAAACTCGACTCGTCGCTCAAGCTGCAAATGTCGCGCGAATTAGGATCGAGGATCATCGATATATAATCAAACGTGAATGTATACCTGAAAGAGAGCAACGTCGTTGTCGTGAGCGACGCCGAGATTGTAGTTGGGATGAGGCACGACCCTCTTGACTCTGAGCTTCTTCCCGAGATAGGTGTGAGCGTGTCTCCTCGTAATGCCCAGCTGTATCGTCCAGCCGGAGACCTCGGAGTGGCTGAAAATTCAAAATAGGTTGCATCGAAATAGCCACGCCGTGTGCGGCGGCGGCGGCAAATCAGGCGTGTGAAGTAAGTGCTGTGTAGGTCGTGGCAAATGAGGCGCGCGAGGAAACGACGACGCCAAGAGTACAGGGATGAGAGGCGATAGAGCGAAAATCACGAATGATCGACTACTCACTTGCCGACGCAATGAGAGGCCGTCAGGACCCACTGATCCGCGATGAGCACGCCGGCGCAGTAAAAAATCTGCTCGGGACCGCCGAGCAGCGCCGCAAGAAATGGCCAGTCGCCCGGCGCCGATTCCACTCCTCCGACTATCCTCGTGCGGGCTCTCGAGTTGCCAAAGTTCTGCGGCCTCTTACCGCACTCTGTGTATATAATGCATACCACCTCATCGTAATTCGTACGCTCTTTAACTCTACTTTTGTTTATATCTATTGAATCGCACTGACCGAATCCGGAGCAGACCAAGTCGATGCTGGAGTAGTCCTTCTGGTCGGAGCACTGCTGAAGTTCCTGGAGGAGGTTTCCCTGGTTCTTCTGGGCTAGCCTCCAGCGCTGCGACGTCTCCAAGACCGGCTCGGCGATGGTCACGTTGCTCTCGGACATGACCAGTGTCGAGGAATTCACGACCCTAAAGTATCATATACACGCGATAGACACGAGGCGTTACGTCGATAATAAAAGCCCGAGTTCATATACTCACTTGTAGCCGAGAAGGGCGCACATGCTCTTGGCCCTCGAGGCTGTCCAGTGGGCTATGCAAGCCGGTATGAATTTTCCCTTCCTCGCGTGGTACACCTCCAGTCGACCTCTTCCGATGTCTCCGTTTCTCTCGCTCAGTCTCACTGATCATAACAGCCATCAAATCAGATCACGGGAGGTCTACTACACTGATTCATTCAAAAAACACTCACGGCAATTCCTCTCGTCCTGCGACCAGGGACAATCGGTGACGCCGTTGCATATGTGCGAAGCAGACATGCACCTCCTCTCGCCGCAGTGTAGCGATGCCTGAGCCAAGACGTTTTTCACGCTGCTGCTCTTCTTACCGGCTCCTTTCGAGCTTATAGCCGCGAGACCCGTGCGCTCGCTGTCCTTGCACTCGCCGCAGCCGATCTCGTCCGTGTGGTCCTCGCAGTCGACGTGGCCGTCGCATCGCCAATCCAGTGGGATGCAACGCTTCTCGTCGCACTGGAAGTCGCTCGGACAAGCTGTCGTGCCAAAGAAATCGTGTATAATACGGCATGACACACGTGCGTGATTTATCGATTCGTCAGGCAAATTATTCATGACGTCGAGAGAAGAAGAAGAGGATTTATGTGTGTGGGTATTTTTAATTGCATGCGTTTACTTCGAGGGGCTTCGCGCATTTCTTATGTATCGAGATTACGCTTTTTCGAGCGAAACTCTCGGCAGCGTCGCTCAAGATTATGTGCGACCTACAATCCGCCGCTGCTTAAATTGACTGAATAATGTATAATCATACGACGAGGATATTTCCGCGTAAATTGCCGTTACAAAACGACGACTCATCTCATTTTCTGTGTAGCTATTTTGAAAAATAATCAATTATTGATGAAGCGATCAATCGAGAATTTATATAATAAATCACACACGCGCATCAGAACGACGATGAGCAGAGAGAGGGAGGACGAAGAAAGAGATTTATTATCTCAGGATGAGGAGAATAAAGAAACAATCGCGCAGTGCGGTGGGTATTTTTCATCAGTTATAATACGCACGTATACGGTCCCTTAATCGAGCTGACAATTTAATCTTAATTAACCGCAGTGGAGCTCGAGAGAGAGAGAGAGAGAGAGACTGAGTGAATCGATGCGTCGCTTCGGAATATCGATGCGGCGGCGCACTTGGCTTCCGACGCCCCTGTATAGTACTCTCTCTCTCTCCCTCGGCGTTATGTGTCGCCCGCGATATCTATACGCGCGTCGCTATGTGTATATATACGTATTGACCTGGGAGAGTATAATATAGTGTAGAGCGCGGAGAGAAGCAACTTATCGGGGAAATATCGCCTACTGTCGCGCGATGTTATATATAATTGTGCCGAGTTTGATACTGGGAGTTTACGGCGATTCAGTTCTGATTCCAACAGCAGACTCTCTGCTTTCCGTTGTTTGGAGTCTGTGTTTGTTCTCGAGCTGCTTATCATTATCATCTTCTTTTAAATTTCGCTTATATGTATGAAAGTGAAGTATATAAATATTCTGTGTAGTAAAATGAGAACACAGCTGTTCGCGGGAAACTAGCGTAGAGCGAAACATCATTAACCGATCCACCGGCGCGCAGTCTCTATCAGTGTCAATCATGCATAGAGTCTGCGAGCTCGCGATCGATGTATTTGCATTAGGGTTTCATTTTCTCTGCGGTGCGCGAATTCTGCTCGTCTGTATCCCACTACACATATACCGCAAAGAGAATAATTAAATTTTTTACCACCGCGTATCCCCATCAGTCGCTATACGACGCGACAAATACCTCGAAATCGAATCGAACGTTTAATTTTAACGAACGCGTTTTTTTCCTTCTCTATAATTATAACGTAGTGTGATGTGTGTGTCCGCAAAACAACGACCATTACGTAAAGCTATTAGCGTTAACCACGCAGCCCGCCATAACAGCCCAGCGGCATCAGCCGTAATTGCATTCGCCGCCTTAAATTACTCAGAACAGCTTACCGAGGGATATATAATACATAAACTCACAGCTAGGCGTTTATCTATATACGAGCGCGTCGTAGTAAGAGCTTTTACCCCCCCCCTTCTCGAGCTTAATTGAATCGGACTAAAAATTTCTCTCGAATTCTTTCCCCGTGTCATTTGTCGGCCGTTTTGTTCTCGATCGCTGATGTGCGAATTTCGCGCGGAAAGACAATACGAAGGCAAACGAGCGCCACGCGCGCGAGAGTGTAAACAATGCAGCGCTCGAACAATACCCTCGGCTGACAGTATATAGACGACAATTAGCCCCGTTTTCCCAAGGAACAAAAAGCCTTTTAGCAGTATAGGCAAATGAACGAAAAAAAGAGAAGCTCTTACCTGGTCTGGCTGCGCGTTTCTCAGCCTCGATGACCTCCTGGTGGCCGATGCAGACGTTCGGGTCCGTGCTCTCGGTGAAGATGTCGCACTGGAGGTACTCCGGGAAGGTCAGACCAAAGACGTCCAGGAAGAAACCGCAGCGTCTCACCGTTTCTTAAACGTGAGAACATAAATAGTAATGATAATCGTAATCTTTTTTAACGATATACATATATATGATACGCACCGAAGCAGAGACTCCGACAAGGCCCAACAGCTCTGCCGAGATTCTCTCCGCACTTGGGGACAAAAACGCTGCAGAGAAACAATCCAGCCAACTCGTAGCATCTCACGTCGATCACGGCGTCGTAGAGCTCGAGGTCGTGCTGAGCCTCGCGCTGGCTAAAGTGCATGATGTAGTTCGGAAAGACGGTGTAGTTGTACGGGATCTGCGTGCATAAGTAGCAGCGACGATTAATTCCCATCGCGTACTTACCCACCTCTCTCTCTCTCTCTCTCTCTCCCTGTTTTTTCTCCGCAGACTCTGTTTTCGAGGCTTTAACTGCGCTACTTTGCAACGACGACGACGACGACGACGCGAAAGAGAGAGAATTATGGCGCGGACAAGGCGACGTGCGCGACATAAAAATTACCTTCGTGCGTACATACTTTATTTGCTCTCTCGGAGGAATCTTAAAGGGAGCGAATTTTCGATTAATATCTCGTCAATATATATACATTAGTTCGCTTTATAATTGCGGAGAAGCCCGCGTATATACGATTTCAATTTTCTTTATTTGCTCGTGCGGCGTTTCGCAAAGGGGAGGAGTGTAGACACGGCGAAATAAGATTTTGTTTGTTCGTCCCTCCGCTTTAAGCGTCGTCCCTTTTTTTTTAGACTACGGCAGCCAATGAAAGTCTAAAAGTCCCGACGAAATTCATTCTCCGCGTGAGTATATATACGTGTTCGAGTTGCGTAAAAGTTTTCGGAGGGAAATTACCTTGTGGTACTGACAAAAGCTGACGATAACGGGTAAGCAAATGCCCGGCGCCGGGTTTTTCATTTCGGAGAGGATCGGCTCCGACAATACCGCAGTCGTTCCACTGCTCGATGAAGTCGTCTTGTTCTCGGTGGACACCTTCATCGCCGTCGCCGGGTAAGCTGCGTTCGAAATAGTTTAAATTAATTTCAAACTCCACGATGTATACATCGCTTATATACAATATAGAATACGAAACCACACAACGATCAAATGCGAAACTTTGTGAAGTTTAATAATAATAATCGTTCGTACAGAAACCCTTGTAAAATCGCATCAAACCAATGAAATGTTATAGTATATAATAAAACGATCGTCGTTTCTCTGCTCTCACACACACACTCGTGCGTTATAATATTAATAAATCGCACACACGAAATTTCATGATCCCTCGAAAAGTAATCACACTCAACTGCCTTTGAGTCGGCAGTATACAAACATTGGTTATAATTTCCCAGACAGATCCGCAAAAAAGATAGTACAAGCTCGACGATGATCAAAAAGTCGCAACGTGTTATTCGTTCCACATAATAATTCTCGGAAAAACAAGCTGTGTATACTGCACTCTCCGGGGTAAATTATTTCGACCGACGAAACACACAGGCTACGCGAATTTCCACTCTGAGCTATCGCATTTCTTCTTCCGGGAAAAAACCATCGTTTTTGAGGGGAAAAGCGTTAATTTCGCGCTTCAACTGCAGTAGCCGACCTACATATTTTAATCCGCTAATGTTTAAGTATTCCCGGGGAAACGGTATTAAATCAAAGGAGGTAATCTGTTTTCCACGAATAACGTTATACTCGCGCGCGCGCGCACAGAGGCCGCGTTTTAACGGTAATGGTTCGAGGCTCTCCTTGAAACCAGGCTTTAATCCCGTAATAATATTAAACATAACAATGGGACCGCGAAACTCTGTGTGTGTGTGTGTGTGTACTACTGCGTCGTCTCTCGATCCTAAAGGCTATTTGCTTTTTCAGCGCTTAGAGCACTGCACACACACATATACACAGAGGGAAGAGAGTTAGCTTTCACGTTGATTCTTTGTGTTTGCTCGGAAAGAGCCTTTTCTTGCGCTGCTTTCAAAGAAAGTGTAGTGTACGCCGTGTGATCTCTGATGCGAGAATCTTCTTTCCCTGAAAATACCCAGCTCACTCGAGTTAAAAGGATAAACTTTTTTCATTAACATTGATTACACAAGACATCACCGCTGATGTCAATGTCAGAATATAATCCGCCTGAAAGTCATCAGCTGTTTAGAAAAAAAAAAATGATATGATTCAAGAGCGACGGGCTTACATTTGAAGTAGGCCGCGAGTCCGCCGGCGATCAACATGAGAGCTACCGCGTTGACGAGGACCTGGGCGAATCGAAAGCGTAGCCTTCCTCTGGTCACGTAGTGGCTACTCGGTCTCCTCATGTCCCTGATGATCTGCAACAACAAGATACGTGCATAGGTGCGGGCACCTCTTTGAATTCTGTTTACGTTCCCCTATATATTATACGCGACATGTTCGAGAATATCATCTCTCAGCTGCACAAAAGAATTAATTACGAAAAATCGAGCTGTACAGCTTCAAAGGTATCTCTTGATAATCCCCGGCGCGGGATTAGCATGGAAAGGCGAGCTCGCGATGTAATAAAAAGATAATCGATATTTCAAAAATCCGACGGCAATTACGTACCGGGGAGCCGTAGCATCCAGAAACTTTCCCTATAAGCCCTTCGGGCGCTACACGTCATATATAGATGCGTGTGTATATATATATATATATCCGATTGACATACGGCGACGCAATTACGCGTGAAACTTGCTATAAGGTTTCTCGAGTAGAGAGAACTTTCGACATGCAGTAGAGTGAGAGGATCCGTTTCCGTACTTACCCGATGATGCAAGGACATGTTGCTGCCGTTCTGGAACCTCACGATAGTCTGCAAACTCGCTGGTGTACTCATGGATTTCGTAATCGGACTGCCCGGCGGGTTTTCCGGCTCCGGCGCCAGCGCTCGGCCTGTATATAGCACACGCACAAAAGTTTGTTCGTTGAAAAGAAAAAAAAGTAGTAAAATCGACGCTCGGTGTCAGGCGAGAGTGAAAAAGCTTGCCTGGAACTTTTCCGTTGACGTGTTTGTGCGGCAGAAGAGGCGCTTCCATAGTCTTGCTGGTGTAGCTGGGCGAGCTGGTCTGGCTGAAACTGTCGGAAGAGACGTTGCTGTCCTGTCGGGCGCTCATGGCTTTCGGTGGACTGCATATCGAGCTCAGCGGTGGCGGCAGGTTCGTCTGCGTCGCTTTCGGCAGCTTCTCGGCCTTCGTCTATGGAGACGATGATGTTTATTACAGGCGAAATTCGATAGAGTCAGTATACGAACCTCCTGCCTGTTCTCCTGGAAGCGTCGCTCGAGTTCTGGTAGGCGTCTCTCGAGTCGCCTGGAAGCCGCCTGCATCTCGGCGAACTTCTTGCCGACGCGCGATGTCGGCTGCTGCTCCTCGTCCTCGTCGTCATCTTCGTCGGCTGATCGACTGCTCGGCTGTTGTTGCTGCAACTGCTGCCTCCTGCTTATCGGCGAACGCTGACCTCGTCTCGGTGACCTGCTGCTTATGAAAAAGAAATATCCACTAACGATCTTCTCCAATATACATGTATAACCTCGACATATATCAATTACAAAGTACACTCGAGAGAGCCTCTCGGAAAATCTCATCAAGTCTGGATTATCTCGTCGTCACGCTTGCCCGGGCATCATCGAATCTCTCGCGCTCACCTATTCGCTCGTAAGGTATGCTGCTGCTGCTGCTGAGGCTTGTTGACCTTCTGCAGCCTCTTGCCGAGGTCTCGCGAGGCCTGATCGAGGGCGCTCGGCTGTTGTTGCTGAGCGAACGGCTCCTCGGTGAAATCGAACTCGCTGGCCGGTCGAGTAGCTGTAGCACTTGCTGCTGCTACTTCGAGCCAAGGCTGAAGCGTTTCTTTGCCGCGAGTCGAGGATTGTTTTGGACTCTGCTGTTGCTGCTGGTTGATTGGGCCGTTGTTGTTTGCTCGGATGGGGATGGGCTTTTCGTTTCTGCTGCGCTTGGGAATCGGTGGTCTTACGTCCGCTGGCTGAAAGATTTTCAATTGGGTTGGTTTGGGTCTCATTTTAGTCGAGGTGTCATATAAGCGTCGTTGCCGCCGCTTGACGAAAGCGGATTATATCCTTCGATTCGCACGAGAGTCTATATGTATATACATGCAGTTTCTACCTGGACGTGTAATCGTTTCCTCTGTCATTGTCAGTGAATAGATTGAGCTCTGTGTTTGTGTTGTGTTTGTTTTGGTGAATGCGTATATATATACCGATGGTGTCAGTGCATGTGTGACGGGATCTGTAAACAAATACGATGACGTAAACAGTGTCGGCGCGAGAGCTTTTGAAGTGGTCGATAATGTAAACATCAGCGAAAAACTTTAATGAGCTGATGATCGAATTTTTCAAACTCATCAGGCTGAGTAATTATAGATCGAGCTGCTCTTGCAGACTTGCTGTATCAGCAGCAGCTCTCCGGCTTATAAACCGTTAAGTCGAAGAAGCTGGTATATATAATTGACTTCCGCGGCGTAGTATTATAATATATACATCGCAGCTGATTTCCCGGGCTCCGGCAATTAGTAAAGGATTATCGAGCAAAAAAAGTTGCGCAGTAAATCCGGCTGTTATTCGATTTACACAACTTGAAGGGGGGCGATCCGTTTTCAACTGCTTGAGCCGCATTATCGTCTCGAATCCGCGCGTATAAATCAAACGACGGGCAATTGTTCGGAAAAGTTTATATTCAATATGCCCTAATTCAGCCACCATTTGTCAGGGTACATAGAAACGTCAATATCAGCGGATAAAAACTTTCTCTCGATCTGCAAACAACGGAGGATAATTCAAAAAGTTCGCAGCGCATCTAATATACTTACGGTCGCAGAGTGTCGTCTCGGAAGCGGAGGTGGTATGACACTATTCCCTGGAAGCAGCGCATCCGGGAACAGAGAAGTCCGCTCGGGTAGTCCCACGCTGTACGTTCGGTTTTGCCTGTAACCGACCGAAGAAATCGTACGAAATTTGAGCGTCGTCGAGAGCTTGAAAAAGTGACACAAAAATTCCATCGCGTCTGTATCTGTATATCTATATATCGATCGACTAGTTTCCAACCCCCTCTGACAGGGGAGACTTAGCAATATCATGGGCCAGTGGTCGAGCTGTGAAAGCCTTTTTGTATAGGTATATATAGAAAAAAAAAACGAGGGTCTAACGTTTCGCTAAATTCCTCCGCGCAGCGTCGGGGGCGATTTATTCGTGGCCGTGTGTTTTCTGCGGCCGACGGCTGTGTCTGTGTGTTCATGAAGCTCCCGGGAGACTTTTTTTCAGGGGGGAGGGAGGGAGAGACACACGACTGTGTAGTTTGTATACACTCGGCGTGCCTGGATTTCGGGGGTATCAACGGGAATGTCGAAGACGCGCGAAGCGTAAACCAGATTTTCTCGATATACGTATACCCCCTTAAAATATCTTATTTGTTTCGCGAGCTTTTTCTTGGAATTTTAAAGGCAAAAATCCATATTTATTTTCGTATTTTCAACGAGATTTACTACACAGTTAAATTTAGCAGAATGCATATTTATCACGTTCATCTCCCGAATAGTTGAGGAAGGCCCTTTCGGAGCGAACTTTGGCAATTCGGACTTGAGACTTTCGCAACACCCTGCCGCCGCTTTTCCAACTTAAGATCTGCCCCCGATTGTCTGATGCTACGTAGATTATCCCGAGTATTTCTCGACGTCAAAGTAATTTTAGGCTTATTCTCGCAGTCAAGGACCATATACTATAGTATATGGATAATAAAAAAAATATATAATAACCGAATTCATTCGCCGGATACAGCTGCATGCAGCGATACTTTACCTTGGCTGACGCGTGGGACTGGTGTCAGCAGCACGTAGATTCGCTCCCGACATGTTGTTGAGCCCTGGAACACACAAGCATGTCACAAAAAAATAATTAATGTCCTCCGCGTGACGTGAGAGATACATTCGCTATATGTATTTACAAGTCTCGCCCTTCATAAACTTTCAGATTACGTTATTGTACCAGTTTTTGATAAAACCAATCAATACGTCGCTCTCGCGTGATTTAGTTTTTACTATAGAGAAAATTCAGTTTCGTTTTCGAGTAAACTTTGTTTAATTAATGCAACATCACAGCGTCGCATTCAGTGATTATAATGCAGCGCGTGATGTACGCCGGCGAATATATAATAAATACACGTCAATTAATTTCCATACAACATAACGCATATGCGTGTGTCGCATATGTAATTCGAGTGCAACATATACAATTTGTCATAAGACTTTGAGGATGTCGACCTCTGCACGATGTAAATCGAATCGATCAATAATTCACGCACGTGCGTGCGTCTCCGGTATTTCGAGTTTATATACGAGAGTTATTACTATTTACACAGAGAGAGACGGTTCGCCGTAGGCTAATGGACACACGGCGCTTCCGTTTACGCCATATCCGCATCGCAGCATGTATATAGCTGGCGTCCGAACTTTCTTTTTTCTTCGATCGAGGCTTTCATTATTATCTCTTATCTCCATCCCATTTCCCGAAACACTCTATCTCATTGTTTTCGAGCTTTCCGCTCTCCTTTTAATCGAGACTATCGCGCGTGGATGGAATCCCAATGGGGGCCGCAAATTAAAGATCGCTTCTCGCGAAGGACGCGTCTATATATATATTATATACCTTCTGTCTCCTCTCAGCCGAAGACGTATTATTCTACTCGGAGGCTTGATTGCGAGGCCTTTGATTTGCATGGGATTATCAGTAGTCGGAGATTTCGGCGGCGGCCTGTCCTTGAAGGTGCTTTAATTGACGGCGCGGAGATTAGATATCACCGCAATCGCTTGTTCCTTTCAGAAGTATACTGTAGATATATATGCATTTTATGAAGGTATAGTTGGCCAATTAGCAGTCAAGGTCTGGCGCGTCTGCCGGTGACGCTTATCATAAATAAGCTCTGAACGCAGCCTTGACCGTTTATCATCAGAGAGTGGTTTTAATTTTCAAGGGGGGTGTTTCCGCTATTATGTAAAACCGAGACAATGGTAAGAACGAAAGGTCGGGATGAGAGTATATAGTTGACAGGATACGTTGTGTAATTTAAAATATGAATTAAATTAAAAACTCGTTTATTTCGAGCCCTCCCCCTCGAAACAAAGCCAAAACAAGTCCATTCGCATGAAAATGAGCTGGTTAATAAACGGCTGCTGCTGCTGGGAACTCGAAGAGCCGAGGGTAGCCGACTATACGATCGCAGCAGGCTTCATTAGCTCAGAGAGCTTGGAGCGATCATCGAGGAGCCGTGCTTAACACCTGTTGTCAAGCTGTTAACGTGATCAGGCCGTACATTG
The DNA here is from genome assembly GCA_900474305.1 of Cecidostiba fungosa. Taxonomy (NCBI): domain Eukaryota; kingdom Metazoa; phylum Arthropoda; class Insecta; order Hymenoptera; family Pteromalidae; genus Cecidostiba; species Cecidostiba fungosa. Next base: position 88,206 of record UCOJ01000276.1, on the reverse strand, counting down.
CCGGGGAAAAAGAGAGCGAGGGGTGTTTGACACCGAGATTGAACAATATAGGTGTGTGTGTGTGTGTATATATAGACGCGAGAAACCCTCGTAGTACACACAGAGCGCCGAGAGTTAAATCAATTTATTGTTTTCGAGTTGCCTGCATATAAAACTCCCTCCAAGCCAAGAGAGGGGAAATTTAATTAATTTCAAAGACGACGCTTTCTCTCCTCGACGCGCGCTCACGACAGATCGTTGACTTTATTCCCGGGGGCCTCCAATAAAGCGCCGCACGCGCGATAAGAAACTTTTTTTCCTTTTCTTTTTACGCTCGGCCTGGATTTTCTATGAAGTTAATGACGCCGTAACTTCTCGTTTCCCGCGTTCATTCGAATTAATCAAAAGGCGACGATTAAGTATATGCTAATCCCCCCCCCCTCTTTCTTCGAGTGATATTGACGTGTTTGTCGAGCTATTATATATACAACGACGGACTAATTAATTCGACATCAAAAGCTTCGATGCGCGACGTTGTTATTTATCAAAGCGAGTGATAGTATAATTCAGCCGGATAATTAGCAAACTGCACGCGCTCTTTTCAAATTTCCCGCCGTTATATCAATGTACAATTTGAATGGAAACGTGTTCATTAGACGCGACTCGATACACCTGACGGCATATTATACACAGACGCGACGGGAGATAAAATCGGATATTGGCTGATGCTTTTCTCCCTCTAAATATCGCCCGGATTTCACGGAGACGACGAGGCGCCCCCGAAATCTCTACCTCGAAGCGCATTTCTCCTCCCAATCGATCGATGCCAAAGAGAGAAAGTCAGAAGTAGGGAATGCATCGCGAAGAGCATCGCCGTGATGAAAAAGAATTTGTTCTGCGATGCATCGGCTTATAGTCGGTCTGACCAAAGCGGACCTTTACTACTTTATTCCGGTGAGCAGTCCGTTTGATGTATCGCGAGAATATTTATCAGACACTGTGTTCGATTTTCTTTCGAAATTCAATTTCACCTCGTATATATCGCGCCTCGAAACTTTTCGAACGTGTCTACGTATCGAAATCACGCGGGATATGACAGGGAAACACACAATGCGCCTCTCCTATCTACTTCGTGAAATATCTATTCGTATTCCCTGACAGAGACGTTTTTTTTTCTCGCTGATGCTTCTATATTTTCAATATTCCGATAAGACACACCGTATAGTATATCGATCGAAATTTTTAATCCATCTTGCGAATAACACAGCACGCTCGATCGTAAAAATCTGCCGCAAGAGACTATATATACTGGAAGTCGCTAAACTTTTATGTAACAGTCATTCTATATGAAATCTCGACGGCTGGCTGCGGCGGACGATCCTCGTAAAATTCCCCTTCTGCCAGTAAATCTTTTTTCGAAAGAGATCTTTCCCGGTCCATAAATCAAGCCACGCGTAAATCAGCGACTTGAATCTATTTCAACTCCTATATATACTCTATTATATCGAGACCCCTATGTACTGACCGCTCATGCGTGTATGTAAACAAAACGGGCGTCGCGGCGATTATTCAGCTCCCAGTTTGATGTATGAAAATACGCGTGAAAAAAGCGAGTGATGAATGACTCGATAAAAACGCGAGCGCTTTTCAATCCATGCGTTATAGATATATATCTATAGTCGTGTCATCGGAGCGTTTTTTTTTGCGACTATATACTCTCGTGTTTTTATTTTCATGGCCTACTTATATTCAAAGCTTTTCGCAACGACATACGTGTGTCGCCGAGGAAAGATTTTATACCGAAAAAGATCTTCGTAAAATATCGATCTGAAAAGTCGTGTGCATAGACCACAATTGTTTCAAAAGTACCCAACAGCCATAAACTTCCGAGAGCGAGAGAGAGCTTAAAGATTCGTCCAATAACTCGAAGCTTTTTAGAGCGACTCTTCCCTAAAAGCTCCGAGAAAAGAAGGAGAAACAGCGGCGGTAAGAATCTCCCGCAGAAGAGCAGCTCTATTTATCCCGACGACCGCAAACTGGACGACGTAAGAGCTATCGTTTTTCAAGCTGTAATCTCGGTGCCACAGCAAGAGAGAGAGAGAAGACACACTCCATCGGAAATGACGGGTCACTCTCGCCTCGGCGATCGCACAAAAGAATCGTTTTTCCTCCTCTCTCTCTACCCTCTTCCGTATTAGCAAACATTCGCGCGATCTTTCACCAAAGAGAGAGAGACAAATGAAGGAGGGGTAAGAAATTGCGCGTAAAGTTTGAAATATCGTTGGCGCGAATTGAGACGGATACACGGCTGACCAAATCCGATTTTTTCTACTGAGGAACAAAATTTCGCAAAAAAAATATATATACCGTTTGAAATGTATTACGAGTATAACTAAATCGTTCTCTTCCCTTTCCGGACGATTTCGCTCCGACTGCCGTGATTTTCGACCGAAAAGAGATTTCTTCGGCCCCATTAACCGAGGGCAAGCTGTCGTCGCGGCGACGTTTCGCTATAGGTTAGATCGATCCCCTTGCGCGAGCGGCAATTTCGATTTGCGGTCGCGCCGACCGGAGAAATCCCGACGAAGCAGCAGCTGGAACCTCTGTTGCGTTAATTTATGGCTCTCCGAGTCGGACTAATCGTTAATTAATATCCCCACGTGCGCGATATCGATTTTTCTTCAGCTGTATATAATAATACAAATGGATCTCTCTCGCTCGAGTGGTTTCTTGATTAAATCTGAATTTCCAACTAAGGTGTGTGTTTGTGTATACACAATGCGAGAAACTAAACAATCAACTATACCGATATATCTTCTATCTGACTTGCGGCGTCTCGTCGTCGCTTCTTCTTTTTCCGGAAACACCTTATCTCTCGAGCCAAGCAGAAACTCGCGAATACGCCCCGGACAGACCGCGACATTATTCTCTCTCCGAGAAAAGCTAGCTAGCTATATATACACGAACTTTCTACGTACGGAGAGTAGGATTAAGCGCAGGATTTCAAGGTCGATTTGAAAAAAAAATGCTGATTAACATGTCGCTTCTTTTTTTGGTGGAAAAAAAATTCATACTCAGCTCAGTTTTAATAACCGCGGCGACGTTCGGTATCTCGACTTTTCATGAGGCGAGTCTCAGTGCTTGGTTTGCACTCGACTCTCTCTCTATGCGAGAATATTATACGAACCTTCGTCATTGGGACGTGTGTGTGTGCATCTATTTGATCAATTGTAACAAGTTTTCATATCGATATTCTATACATACTGCACATGCAAACAACGTGCGCGAGTTATAAATATAACGTTTTATTCAGGACAACACTTGTGGGCTGTAAAAATAGAGACAGGGAACGTGCGCCGGAGTAAATATGTGCGCGAAAAAACCGATGTTTTCATAGTATAATATAATATAATACATGCATATGGAGTTATTCCTTTTTTAAAAATAATTGCTTCAGAATTTTTACGTTCCACGCGTACGCTTGATCAACTCTCGCTGTAATAGATGATAAAAGCGTTACGACAACCGCGTAAACTCTGCGTCAATTTTATACGTATTAGAAGGCAACCTTAGGGTATATATAAAAAAAAGAAACAAGTGTTGTCATATACTCACGATGATGGGACTAGTGGCTGGTTGAAGTCTTCTCGCGTTAAAGGCTCGTCCGCGCGACTCGGCAACTGCTGGTCTGCTTCATTTTAAACTTTGGCATGATAGCTGCAGCTCTCGCGGAGCACTACACCGCAACCGGCTGATGTGTCTTCCAACTGATCCTCCGGCCGGCTGTAGCTCATAACACTCGCGGTATACAAGTCTCTCTCTCTCTCTCTTTCTTTTGTTTTTGCACCCTGTTTTAGAATTTCGACGACAGGTTAGGTAAAAATAAAAGAACAACAACAAATAAAAAAACGTGCCTGCAATGTGCGTCCTCAGTCCAGTGTAGAATCAGCAGTTAAGTGTATACACAGAAGCTGGACCAGCAGTAGCAGTACCGCACGTGCGGTCGAGCGGAGCCTGTCTCGTGCGTACTACGTGCGTGGGTGGTAGCGTACAACTGAGCGCCGGCAGCAGACTCCCGGCCAGCAGCAGCAGCAGCAGCGGCGACACCCTACCCTCCCTCCGACATACAGCCTCTCGACCGATCGGCGCCCGAGCCTGCGCCCTGACGCCAAGCCGCAGCCTCTGCACTGTACTACTGAGAGAGAGAGAGAGAGAGCTTTTTAAGCCTCTCTTACAGCGAGGGACGAACTTGTTTAGCGCTATAGAGTGCACGTCGCTGAAAATTATACGCGTCAAGTGGTGCAGCTCTGCGATTGGTCAGACTGGAAGTTTTGCAGTTTGCGCCGATTGTAAGGAAGAAGCTATTCTCTCGGAATTTCAGAGTAGGTAAACACAAGGATCCTCTTTCTCGAGAGAGCGTGAATTCTGACGGACAGCCGCAGGGCAATTTTGAAAGGAGACAAGGTCGAGAGAGAGACAGGTATATACCACCGAAAGCCGAGAAAACTCGCGTCACTCTCTTGTCTGAGAGCAAAGACTCCCGTCTCAAGTATCCACTCTCTTGTACCGCAGCCGTACCGCAGCCCGACTAGTACTACTGCTGCGTGAGGCCCGTCACTCGATCCCTCGAGCTTTTGACGCTTTGATGGACGCAGCCAAGCTGCGTGTATAGGCTCACTCTCTCTCTCTCTCTCTTTTGAGGAATCGTATGATCGTTTCCTGCGGAGAAAGGCCGAGAGCATAATCCTACTCACTCGTGACCCTTGCTTGATTAAGCGATACTTTGCCGCTGCTGGCTTCCTTTGTGCGCCGATGTGCCTGGGGAGAGGGAGAACCGACCAATTTCCGAAAAGCCGATCACTCTTCTGCTTGAGTGCTTGAAAACGATGTCGCTTCATATCCCGATTACGAGCTTCCGCGGCCTTTTTCACGAATTAACCTCGGAATTTTTCCCTGTATTTTTGTATACCACCTCGATTATAACGACAAATGCTCGTATATAAAACGCACGGAATCACACGCGTCAAATGCATATAATATCAGGAATCTCTCGGGCGCGCGTTCTCTCGTTTGTATCACTTAGCAGAGGGAGTGAAAAATCAATGTTTGAACGAGCTCCAGCACATCCCGGCCAGTCAGACAACAGAACGAATTAGCCCGTCGCAGTGTATACTGTTCATAACATTTATGTATATATACATGTGATATGGCGTCGCCGAAGCTTCCTCGGTTGCCAAAACTAGGCGCCGGCGCCTGCGAGTCTAGCCAAATAAAAGCTCTCTCGCCTCAACCCGTCGCCGCGGTGTATATAGCGCTATTGTCGAAAGTTATGGAGCAGTAGGGGATGTTTTTCACGGGGAGTCAAATTTAAATTTCTTTACTGCATTCGCGCGAGGGAATTATGATTGCGCGGCGCTGGAAGTATTATAGTTAACTTGCTGCTGGTGGTCAGGTAAGCTTTGATTTATTCGTGGATGTACACACAAGGATTCGAATTGAATGTATCGTCGAGCAAATATTTTATTTATATTTATCGTGCGGTATAGATGTAAATATGATACAGATTTCGGTAATAGCTCTCGCTGATAAAGTCAATACGCGAAAATATGTATAATATCCGAGTCAATTGCCGGCGTCAACATTTGCGCAGTGTCTGTTGAAAGAAAAAGCTATTTATATATAATAATAAATAATAACCGCAAGGTTAAATCGCTCGACGATTTTCGGAAAGAGTACCGTCGAGATTGCCGCGGAGACTGAAAATTTGTACTTGTCTAGACCTCTTCTTCTCACTTTTATGCTAAAGCTCACTTACGGCTAAGTCGACCGCGCCTCTTTGCCTCGTCCCTTCACTCTGTGTACTGCAGCGAAAGTCTCTCTCGGCCTATCCAATTTATCATACTCGCTTAACTCGGTAAAAAATATCGTCTGAGCCTGCTGCCTCTGTTTCTCCCTTTTTTTTGCTCGGCACGAGAGTCGCACTTTGAATAACATTCTTGGAGGAGTATATACACCTGTTAGGCTGCGCGACAAGACTCTTTATTTAGATGATCACGTTGTCGAGGGGGAAACTTGTTTTTTGCAGGGATTCGAGAGAGCAGCAGAGGATATTCCACTCTCTGCTCTTGTTTCGCCTCGACAATTTCGTTTGCGAGACTTTTAGGATAACTTTGCGTCAAATGCAATCTCTCTCGACATCAGACAAATGCAATCACTGCCTCACCGTGTGTGTGTATACTTTCTTTTATCAACTTTCCATCTTGGCTGATGCCGGAATCATTAGTGCGAAAATTCATGCGCTAAGCGGCTTTTTCACGTGTATAAAAAAATCCCTCGGTTTCTTTCTATTCGAGAATATCGACCTTCGTCACACGCAACAGATCAACTGCGTAGAAAGGAGGGTAACTCTCTCTCGAAATGATGAGGTCGATGATGGAACTTCATAAGCATCGGGAATAGAAGCTTTTGATCTGTCGCGGCAATGGACTGTTCTTTTGAAGTTCGGCTGCACGTGTAAACATCGCTCGCGCGTGTGTATCTGTGCACATGGCAATTCGACACACATCCGACACCTCCAACTGTACTCGTTCGATCGATTCGCTTTTAATATAGTATATAAGTCCGTCAGGATAAGCTTCGTTATACTCGCGAGTAATTTATGCTCGCCGCTACATCATCCTGCGTCTTTATCCTCAAGTCTGATATTAATCAAGAGAAAAATAAGCGTCGAGGAATAAATAATAAATCGCTCGGGGAAGGTCCTCGAGAAAATGCAGAAGCAAGCCTATATATATACACAGTAGCTGCAGCAGCTACGACGCGAGGATTTACGAGGACAGCAGAGACGCGAGGGCGTTTCCGCGGAAATTTCGCGGCCTCGTTATAACGACAGCGATAGAATATATATATATATATAGAAGGAAGGGTCCCCGCGAGTCGAATGAAATTAACACTGACAGCCTGCCTCCTGTGTTACGTAAAACGGCCGCGCGACGAATCGATATCATCTATTCCGCAACCGAGTGCTGAGTGTATGTGTGTGTGTCTATAAAATAGTCGAACTGCCGGAGGGAGAGTAGGAGCGTGAAACTATTGCGGCGACTTGTCGTAAACGTCGAGTGAGTAGTTCGCGTTTAACTATATATACACGACTATTGACACTTTGAACTTTGTACTTTCTTCGATCGCGTGATGTGTGATACTTTTCAATTCCGAAATGGCAGCGGCTAGTGTCGCACGTATAAAGGGATAGGATCAGCTTAAAATCAAGGATCGGCTTATATATCGAGCGCAATATTCCGGTCAAAGAGCTTGCAGTGCCGCAAAGAGCTAATAATACTGCTAATAGCCAATTCGAGCAAAGCCGCCGCGGGACTTTGATCGCAGAATCTATATATAATGTATACGAGAAAAAAAAACGTTCTATCTGATGAATAATCTCGAAATGCAGTGTTAATTTGCAGCGGAATATTGATAAGCCTCCGAAATAATAAGCTGCCTAATGCAATTTTGAGGAATATACCAAGTCTCAACAGTACTACAGAGTATAATTATCCGGAAAATGCTAAGCTCTCGGATGCATCGTTCATTAGCAGTGTGTACAATACCGGGCCGAGAATATACGTATATAATATCACAAGACATCGCAATCATCCTCACGTCGAAGCGAAGAGTATGTATTATATATCTATGCGAGCTCTCAGATTACGGAACAACAACAGACTTCGTCTCGTCATTATATATTGAATTCCAAACTGCGTATATACTCGGTTTAATAACCGGCCTAATGAGCTTGTTTCGACGCGCAGACAGCACTAGCTGTCTACAGCAGCAGCAGCAGCAGCACACACGTCTGGTGCAAAACAGCCGCGCATAGTCTCGCGGTCATCCACGTGCCAGGCTGTAGCCCCCCGCACACGTACACGTAGGTATATACAATGGGCGGCGTATACGGCCGCGCAAAAAGTGCAATTTTCTTGGCGAAACCGAATAAATCGACTTTCGGATTACCGGAGAATGAGACTGCCGGATTATCTTTCAAAAGAGTTTCCGCTGAGGCTATAAGCAGTGCGCGCGCGCTGCGATAGGAATACGAGGCAGAGGGCGGATGAAATGGAGTCTTTTGTTCATCTGCTATGGCGCTGATGTGTGTTTTTTGTCAGGAAGCAAGAGAGACTATAAATGTGGCCGTTATAGTTCGCAAACGATCCACTATAGATCCGCACTTGATTGATACGACGTCTCATTTCAATTTCATATGTGCTGTATCCCATATTCGATTGTTGACCTGCTTATATTCCTGCTTCTTTCGGGCATTAGCTGGAATAACAATACATCGTATCGTGAAACAGAATTCAAACCACGCCAAGTATTACATCCTTATTACACTCGAATAGTAGTAAGTCACGAGGCCGGTGAGTAATGAAAAAAAGGACACGTAATATCATTCCCTGCTTCCTCTCCGAGAGCGCGCGCGGGTGATTTAAAATCCTTTAAAATGAGGAAGGAAGGAAGGAAGGATAGCAGCACACCGGACGACGAGAGAGAATCGCTTTAAAGTCGAGAAAGCGTTCGAATGAGTAAAGAAAACAGATAGGAGAGCTGGAGCGTTATTAAAAAATTCTCGGCGTTTTTTCTCTCTCTCTCTCTCTCCTTTTCCATCATCCGACGACTTCTCTCGACCCTTGAAAGAGGATCCCGGCCGGGGCTAATGACGACGAGTCTCCGGCTCACCGTATCAAAACGACGTTTGCCCTACTTATGGCTTTACTCTCTTCTCGTCTCTCTGCGTTTCTGTAATTATAATAATATTCGCAACCAAAGCGATAAGCAATCGCAGGACATTTTATCTATCTATATATATGTGTGTGGGACATACATGTACACTATCGGCCAGCTGTTGCGAGAGAGAGAGAGAGCCATATATATCGATTGGAAAATGGACGCGCTCGACGGCAATCAGAGTCGGTCAAAGGAAAAGAATCATTTTATTTTCACGCGAGGCCGCCGCCGTCGGCGGCACGAGGTTAATTGAACGCTCGTTATTTTTCCGTTTCTCCGGGCGAGTTATCGGAAAACAATCAGAAAATTGAGCGAGTCCCCGGGGGCTCTCCCTCCACCCCCTATATATACCTTTACCTACTGTCGTCTTCTCTCTTTCCCCCCAGACACGATCCTCTATCGCGCTATATATACAGCTAATCCGCATCGCGTTCACTATATAGCCGCAAATCCGCGGGTTTTTTTTTAATACTGTTTCATTTTTCTTCTTTGCATGTACGACTATACACCGTCCTTGGTCTTTATATACAAGATCTATTTGATTGATGCACAGGATTATATCTAAATGGATTGACCGCGCGCGCGCGGTGTTTTAACGCTCTAAAATCCATTTCCACAAGCTTAGAAGCTGGTGAAACTGTAACAATGTGTATAATCGCGTAATAGTAATAATAATAATCTCGAGTCAGCAGCTCATATCCGAAAATGAAAATTGAAATCCTCACTGAGGCAGAAGTCGTGACGCAGCATATAAGAGATCATTTGGTGGTTATAGTTTCAGCTCGAATAGCCAGCACACATGTATATATACCCGAGAGTTAAAGCGTTCGGGATCAAGTGCACGACCTTAAGCCGTGTTACACGTCGTTTCTCACGCTTTGCTTGCCACCTCCTCCTCCTCTGACAAAATACCCATTTTTTTTTCTTCATCCTCTCACGTGTGTGCAGATCTACTTATATAATACATATCCGATTCTGCGACGGGAGTATAGTATACACAAGGGAGAGCTAATTTCACGCGTATTTGGAGAAAATCCGAGAACTTCGCTGCACATACGTGTGATGCATCGAAAGTTCGGATTCTTCTGGCCTCGACGAGAACTCAATTTTTCGAGTCTAAATGCGCAGTATACGGGAAAATTTATTCGCACACCGAAAAAGTATATATATAAGGCAAGCTGGCACGCGTTATTAAACCCGCGCCGAGAAGGTTCGAGTTGGAGAAGAATAACACGAATAACTCGCGAGACGTGTTTTCCATTATCCAGAGAGAGAGAGAAAGAGTCAGAGGAAAAAAAGAAGGTAAAGAGAAAGAGAGTCAAGTGGAAGGTTCCGTAATTTCTCGCGTGAAAAGCCCATACACAAAACGTGCCGACGCCTGGAATGCCAGGATCGTCTCTTTGATTCAACTTCTCTCTTCCTCGGAATGCACTGTTTGCCCATGTATAAGTCGTCGATATTCAATTGTTATATATACACACCGGTCTACTCGGCCTCGATACGTCGCGGAAATATCGTCGCTCGCCGAGTATGCTAAGTGCGCCTAAATCACTGCCGAAAAGTTATATATTCCCTAGCGCGAATTATCGGAAAACTCCTCCACGTGCGCGCGATCGTTTTTTTTTTACACGTCTGGTATTAATTTATGGCCGCAACTTTCTTTCGCGACGCTTGCGCGCGAAAGTTCACCGGCTGAAAGTCTTAAAGGGCTCAAGAGTATATACGTACTTTAGACGGTTTAGTGTTTTTTTTTGCGCTCGGTTTTTATTGCTCGGCTTTATATATATTAAACGGATTTCGTCGCAGTATGTGTATACCTATTTATATAATAACGCAGCTACAATCGGCTGCTATTGAATAATTCAACTGCGAACTATATACTATTGTGCTTGATTTCGATATCGCTTTATAACCGCCGATCGACGTTTATCACGCATCAGTTCTGCTGTATGTGTATTTACGAATAACCGAGTCCGTATAATCGACGGGATGAGCCACACAGCTCTGATATAGATACCCGCGTTAAATTATCACCGGCTTTTGAGAGTTGGACCGGCATCGGCTAACGCAATTATCACCGCAGTCAATCTGTAACTGGAATCTGTGCTTGCAAGCTCGCAATAACAGTATAGTAGTGAAAAAATTTTCCGTGCTCACGGATGCAAACGAGCTGTATATATACATGACACCACTTGAAAACGTTTTGACAATTTCATCTCATCGAGTTATATTTCCGGTGAACTGACAGAAATACAGGGCGGGAAATTCAACGCGACAGCTATCGATTAGACCCGGTTTCTTTCAATCAGAGCCCTGACGTAATTTCAAGTTCGCCAAAAAGGAGGATGAAGAGAATATAACGCACTCTTAACGTATTTTATAAGCGAATTATATGCGATTATTTTTTCAAACTATAGGTTGCAGATTTTCCATACCTATATATGCAGGCATCCTTTTTTTCACCTAAAAAGCATCACAAAATATTAGAAGGGTATATGAAGAATGTCGTCGTAAAATATAAATACAGTAGCCGGAGGGGCATAAAGTGGCCGCGCACGAGAGCTTTTCAGGCGGAACTAAAGCGGTGGCAAAGTTCGAAATATGTATATAAACGCACGCTGCTGCTGCTGCTGCGGCTGCAAACATCGTTGCGACGACGCAATATGCTAGCACGTGGCCTATATTATATACTACTAAGTTTACGAAGCTTCAATTAACTCCTGGATACTTGACGTTTATACGCACACACTGCAATATTATTATTTTACCCGAGACGTCGAATAATTAAAATAATACTGTATAGTATACAGTCTTCGTTTAATAAGCTTCTGTCTTGAGACTATATACTGAGATGCTGCGTCTCGCCGCAAGTTTGGCAATAAGAAAGAGATTGTTGCGCGGTCGGGTATAATTAGCGCGGCCTGTGCTTTTGCTAAAGCCTGATGCATAAAGAGCCGGGTCGACCGCGAAATTCTCGGGCAGCGTTTGCCCTCCGCACGTAATTGCGAGCTTTTCCGCGGAAAATGTATTTTTTTACTCTTTCTCTCTGTCGTCTATGAATTTTGATAATAATAACATATAGTGCGTAGATCGACAAGAGAACCGTTACATAAACGTGCGATTTTGACGGGGAAATATAGCTGTTCCCGACGTGTGCTTTCCGCCTCATGTACCGGCATAATCCACGCGAGTTTGCTCGTGACGAAACTATGCGTAAATTCGTCAAATCTACTGTATGCATCGCTGTGTTCCGTCAACAATAAAATCCCGCGGGTCTATATATAAACTACAAGCCACACACACACACACACACACACCAACAGTAGCACGTGTATGTCTCACGCACGTGTGGTTCGCTCGTGAAAACTCGCTTCGATAACTGCAGTAGTCCGGCATATCAGCTGTAAACACAATCTTCCTCGCGAATTTCGGAAAAGCTCTCTTAGCGCAAGGAATAAAGCTCTGTTTCTATATACCCATAGAAACGACGAGGAGATTTAGACTGTATATCTACGCGACGGAGTGGTATATAGGATATATATATATATAATGCATAATGCATCGCGCGCATAAATTCAAGAGAGAGGAGTGAAACGCGCGCTTCATTGAATCCACTCGGCGCAAATACGCGGCCTCTGCGCGCTCATCTCCCCCCCCCTACAAAGTCGAGATTATATAATCGGCTTATATTCTGCATAGTATATATAGTATCACATATGATGCACTTATATACCTACCTCCTCTAGGCTCTACTGCTGCAGTGACACAGAAGTATATGATTTCATAGCGCGTGTTTCACGGCGATATCGCCGCGATATTACATATATATGTAGAATATGTATTATACACGTCGCATATCTTAATGACGGGGCGAAAGATCGCGGAGGTCGTGTGTATGCAGCTTATTTGACGTGGCCTTCATCGATCCTTCGCCACCGGCGTACATAATGCCTGTGAGAATCTTTTGTCATGCGATATATGCGCGCGTGTAAGATGAATTATAATAGCTGAATTTTTGTTAGATTAAAGTGTTGCTCTCTCTCTCTCTATGATCTTGAGGAAATTCCTCGTAAATTCGTTAGAAATTTCGGTGCTTCTTGACACAATTTTCACTCGCGCGTACGTATAAACTTTATTATTCTTCCAACTGACGGCGAGAGTATATAAAAAAGACTCGAAGCTGAAGCGCATGAATTAGCCTCAGAGACGAGTATACGCAAACGAGCTCTGTGTGTATTTATTCGAAAAACGCTTAATTAAAGCGAGTGCTCGAATTTACCGCGCGCTCGTTTGTAAGTGCTCAAGCAATTAGCCCTTTTTTATTGCAGCCGCAATCGATGCGCGACCACCTGCTCGCGCACGGGTTTCCCTTTTTTTCCCTGTAGGTATACTTGTGGGCGAGAAAAATCCCTTGGCGAAATAAACTTTTTTTCCTCCCACCCGTCGCAGCTGTGATTCCGCGTTGTTTCAATAAATATCCGGGATTTCTCACTGGTATATAACGAGAAACGCCTCGAATAACTGCATCGAAAAGTCTCATTATCGCGTTTCGCGGTTATTGCAACTGCGTCATCCGAACGTGCTTCGCTGCATATATCTCTGCACCCCTTATCAAAATACGAGTTCTGCTATACCCTAATTCGAGTTATCGAATCTCGATTATCGCCGGCGTATACAAAGCAAATCTCCGCATTTGGCACGAGAAAACTCTCATCATCGTTTCACCAGTGGGCACAAACAACAACGACGACACTCTCGAGCAAGTATTAAAACAGCAGCAGCCCCGGAAAAGATAAAGCACGTCTCGCGAGTAACTGTCAAGCAATAGGTCGTAAAGACGCTATCCGAGAAGAAGCTCTCTTGGCGTTAATTGCTTTATCTCGCGAGCTCTCGACGCTCTTTTTCGCTAATCCGCCTTACGGATATATGACGCCGCCCAGTTTTTAATTAAGAAATAGCAGCGCACCCGAGAGAGATAAAATGATAAAGCACTAATTACGCGGGAGAGAGCCAGTTTTTCGCTAATTTAAATAGACCTTCCGAGCAAGCTTCATTCCGCACTGATCGCAAGTTCAATGAGCCGCTACGAAAACAAACTTGAAGCGAAGCTCAGGATAGACAGAGTCAGCAGGAATATTATGGAAAGCTTCCGTGAGTATACTTATATATATACGCTGAGCCAAGCGAGACTATTGTTCCTTTGCTGCTCTTTCTCTCTCGAGTGCGGCTGATATATGCGTGTGTATAAGCGAGAGACAATGAGGGTGAATCGATTTTTTTCTCTAAAACTTCATGAATTGCGAAAAATTGCGACGTGTATATACTGAAATAGCAGGGGACGATTATACATCGAGTGGTAGAGGTGAGCGTGTTGTCAGGCGTCCTTTCTATTGCGAAGTTTTGGTGAACGAATGACAAAAGTTCGGGCTTTTTATCGTTTATTAAACTCGTAATAGAAGTATTCATCGTCGGTATTATACGATCTATCTCGAACTTTTAACTTTATATATACGTTCGTCGTTGAGAAAAATTTCAAGAGTAGACACACGCGCGGCGATCAAAATCAGTCTTACCAGCGACGGCACACCCCAAAGAATTCATTCTGCATGACATTAAAATTCCTCCTTTATTTTTTTGCTCAGCTATTATCTCTCGTGTCTAAATGAGGAAATTCCTCGCTATTTTTTTCGAAAGTCAGCATCGGCTCACTTGGTGCGCGCGTAAAAAAAAATTCGAAAAATTAGTCCGCGTCTTTTTCCACAGTCAAATCACTCTGCGATGGGAAAAAAGCAATTTCGCTGGTCTTCCGGGTCTGGTCGCCCAGTCATTTGTTTAAAAGCTGAAAAGTCACCATCAAATCACGCTGTGTGTATACGATGCTCTCTCTCCCTTCGTCGGTTCATCCAGACACGAGACGTCGCTCTTATTTCACGTTCTTCGAGAGAGAGAAAGAGAGGTTTACAAAAGACGTCAGGCTCTTGACGGATCGAGCGCAGTCGAGTGTAAACTTTCTCCCCCAGAACTTTGCGGGCTATATGTTCTTTATTTCATCGCTCAGACTGATGATGGACTTTTTTTTTATTGATATACCCCGGCGGAAAATTTTCGAATATAAATTAGCGGCGGGAATCGAATTTCGCTTGTGCAGCAGAGGATATATAAGTGATCGAAAGGAAAGGAGTCATGCGAACTTTCATATATGTGTATGTAAAAGCTTGATATCTCCTTTTTAAAGCTCACTTCAAATACGCTTCGCTGCTGACCGGACACTATAGGTGGATTTTAGCTTTTTTTCAAATTGTCCGCGAGCACTCGACGTTATGTGCTGTGAGCGAAAAAAATTGTCCTTTATTCCTATCGATCGATAAAGCAAAAAAAAAATTCAAGCCCGGTAGTAAAAGCTCTTCTATCCTCGGAGCTTTGCAGGCAGGGCCGCACCCCATGATAAGTCACTTTATTTCGTTTTCGACGAATCATACCGAAACTATATATACAGTACGTACGGAATATGGAAAAGTCCTTAAATTTTTTTTTGCGGTATTTTATGGGACGTCGTAGGCCGAAATGATGAAATTACGCGTCGTCGTATCCCTTTACGCGCAATATGTGAAACTTGAATAATGTGGCTGAAAAAAAAAATTCGAGCCGATACATGATCTAGATTTTATGATACATTCAGCGATAAGGTTAAAAAAAACACGCTTACGCCGCCTGATCGACCTTGCTACTGAATTTGTAGAGAACAGTAAAAAAGGGATATTCCAACGTCGCATGGAAAAATCGACGCTATTCATAATAATCTCTATGGATAAAAATTTGACCTACTTCCTTTAAAAGCTCTCAGCGGTTTAAACCCTTGATTATTTTTAAATTCGCGTTTCTAAACGTTCCATTAAAAATTAAACCTCCGCACTTTTACTAAAGAGAATATAACGTCAAAAGATCAGCAACAACAACAACGTCGGGAGATCAACGAGTGTACTAACGGCAAAAGAGAAAGAAATATTTGTTCCTCCAATATGAAACAATAGTTAGGACACGTCGTACAAAAAAAGAAATAAAAGCTCGTTCGATACGCAACGAGTTTTGGAATTCTAATGATTTCCGGAGGCCACTAAACATCCCGAAAGCTCGCAACAACAAAACGACGTAGAAAGAGAGAGAGTCGCCCGGGCCAATATAACGCCCCGAGAGCTTTTCCCTCTCTTTTATGTCTCACACTCGATTCGGCGACCTCCATTTTATTCGACGACACACCGGCCCTTATCGTATTTTATCCCCGCGTCTATACACTGTCTTATTATACGAGAGCTGCATTTCCATGCTTCCTTTTGTCCCGCGCAGTTCTGTATAAATATAGCATTAGAGTAGAGATCGTCTCGTTTTCCAATCAAACTTTGGAAGTTCGTCATTATATGCGCAGCGCCGGTCGTCAACTCGACAGCAGGAATTTCGATAATCGTGAAATCCACGATCGATATATATAGCTTCCTCGACAAAAGGACTTATGCCTTTGTGACGCGCTGGAGAATAAGACGACGTGACCGCAGCGGCAGATGATATTGGAGAAGAGGCGCCTCTCGGTGTATCCTTGCTCCGGGTGAAACTTTTGTTTTGCAAAAGACACGCCGTCTGCTTCATGAAGGATGATATTAAAGAATTATTCAAATATCTTCGTAACTCGGCCGCGAAATTCAAGTAGTTTCTTCTCGGCTTCTCTTTCTCTCTCTCTCGCGAACTTCTTCGAAAGTGCCTTTTTATCCTTGTGAATAATTTCGAGAAGTGAAATTAAAAACCGAGTCGCAAAGTAGTTCGCGATGCACAAAAGTATAAGAGAGACACTTGATATACAATATGAGGAAAACGAAAGTGAGAGAGAAAAAGGGAGTCGCTGTCTCAAATTTATCGACGATGAATCTTCTTTTGACGGGTTATTATCGCTCCGCTGGGAGATAAGCCGGGCGCGATGTAATTGGCACGCAGTTTGAAAGAAGAGAGGCAATTGCCGCGTAGCCCCGTCGTTTTTCTCAAAGTGCTGCGTCGCTAATGAGACATCGGAGCGCAAATATATTATACCTGTCTGTATATACCTATATACATATAAGGAACTTTTTCGCATCAGCTGCAAAGGGACGCAAGTATATTAGAGGTTTGATTTTTAAAAGAAATGAGAGAGCCTCGTCAACGTCTAACAATAATATATTTTGAAACATATTGTCAATTGGGAAGATAGACATTATAACAGATAAACTATATTTCGAAACGTAAGACGTCGCTGCTTATGTTTCGGCGCTGTCGCAATGCGCATGATAATATCCGCGCGCTTCTTTGTTTGTTTGTTTTTTTTTACAATGATATGACGTCTTGCGCGATGCGTGGTACAGAACGAGATTCGCTTGATGCAATTAGTGTACTTGAGTTGTATGATTGTGTGCGGGTGTCCGTGACATAGAAGATAAAAAGGTTTACAGAATATATGAGCGCGCGTTAACGTCCTTCGGGAAGATCCTTTTTTTTGCTAAAACTATAAGTATATAGACAGGATCGCGCTCGAAGCATATATATATATAAGTATATAATACGTATACAGACAATGTATGCGAAAACGATGAGAGCTAAGTATAACAGCATGCGGTTCTTTTTCGATCGCTCGCTTTCGAACAGTAAAAAATGAAGTTGCGCACATCACAAAAGCTATTTTTTTCATAAGCTCTCTGCCCGAAGGACTTTTACAAAGTCGCGAAAAAATCAACATCGTCTCCTTTTTTTAGTCATGCATACGGTCAAGCGTTTTTTTTTTAATAATTTTTTTCGGTTGCACTTACATAACACCTTTATAACTCATGTATATATATAGTGTTTATACTTTCTATCTGCTTCGCCCTCCCCTTCCTCTGCGCCTTCCATTAAATTTTGCATATTCTATAACTTATACGTAGTACAATACAATTGTGCAGTCTGTTAATGACGATCTAAATTTAATTACAGGTCGTGTAGCGGTGGTGGTGATAATGTACACACTCGGGGAAAATTTTCGCTCGCTTCGACAAAATTGGCATTTCGATGAAATCAGTTGTATGTGTCTATACGACAACGCGCTAATTCAGGTATTCGAGTTTTTCTTGTATAGCTTTCAATTATATTATGAGTGATTTCCATGCACTTGCACGATGGAAACGATAAAAATATTTCATAAATTTGTTTTTACATCACTTCAATTTATATTACCTAAAATACATAATATAATATATTCGAAAATATCTGATAACTATTAGAAGATTTGCTTTATCACTTTGAAAATATATATACATAGACATATATGTATTTGAAGCGTGTGGTCATCGATTAATTTTCTACTAGTATACATCATATTATTTCAAAAAAGACTAAGCATCTTAGTTTATAAGAAAATAGATAATGATCAAACGATTTTGTCAAATCGAAAATTCATTCTCCAAGTGCATTTATAGTGCGACAGTCGCTTGATATGCGTAACATGTGTTTATACGTATATGCATATTATTTATTATAATATATCTTTGCTTAGATAATTGTCTTCGTAGGCTTTCGCGAAAGTGATTTAGTGCCTTATTCGAAAAAGGGTGCACGGTCGAAATGATGCCGGCTTATTCTTCTGTAATTAAATTCAATCGCTTATATATTTATTTACTTATCTTACTCTCCTGTAACCGCCTTTTAAAGCACGCTGCGATCAAAGCTGGATAAAGTAATCTTTAATTGACGCCATAGACAATCGAAAATGGTCTTGAAACAGCGTTTCGTCGAGTAATTTGTCGAAAGAGAGATTGGATCGAAAGTAGCAAGTGAAGCAAGTGTATTACACCATATTTTTTGATCCTTAAAATGTAAAGAACACGAGTGGGAAATATTCATAAGTGTATATCACATTATTTGAATTCTTATTCGAATACAACATTTTGGACCTAATCTTGTCATTGAAGATTCTGCATTAAAGAAGAGAAAAATTTTATTTCTTAAAGATATATTTAACCTTTTAGTCATTAATAATTCTTATTATATTTAAAAAATTTAGAACTATCGTTAGTAAAAAATGACTTTTGGTATGCAAGCGGTTTCTGATACCGTATTGTATAAATTTTCTTATTCAATTTAACATCCGTTATTAATATCGTTATAGTAATGTTAGAATCAATATGAATTTGAAAAAATTCTTTTTTTTATTATTATATATTGTACTTTTAGAACGATTTATAATGTTAAGATTGAAGCGTTCGATATCATTCTCTATTCAAATATTTTGGCTATTTATAAAAGTAGAAATTGTTACATTTAACTTTGATTTCATCAAATAATTTTTATTGTAAGGCAAACAAAGTTTTCTAAGAAATAAAAAAGTAAGTAACATGTTTGCGGTTTAAGACCATTTTCCATTCTCTACTTTTTATTTGAAATGCATTTAACCCAGCTCTGATTCATATACACGCATTCATACGTATCTATATCATTCATAATTTTTATGCTTTTTTATTTTTATTTTCTTAACTTTATGATTTTATATTAGGAAGTTTCTACCTTAACTTCCGCTATCTAAAGTCGAGTATTTTTTTAACCATGGTGGCATCTAAAAAAATTACAGACTAGATAAATTTAATGCAGAGCAGTAAAAATCGAAGAATTTCATACTTTTGCTCGTTTTAAAGATTAAGCACTTTTACTTTTTCAACTCTAACGATTCAAGCAATATCAAAATGTTTGAAAAAAGCAATTTTATACTTATTTAACCTACAACAATGACTAAGATACGATATATAGGCACTTTCTACGAGTAATCGAAGGATCGAGAATAGAACTTTAAAAATACTCTTTAAATTTGTAACAATAAACGTACATTACCTGAAACTAATTCTCTTCACTAATATATTCAGATAATTTATAGAAATATTTTAAATATTTTACAATCTTTAAAAGATTTGAAAAGTAAACTCAAGCTATCGTTTTATAAATATATATATATATGTAGTAATAAACCCTTTCAATGGTCAGTTTGGGTCTACACGACCGTGACTCTATTTACAAAGTACGTAAATTTTATTTCTCATTTCAGGAACGTTTTGCACTCTTTTCTAAACAATCAATTCACGCATTGTTAATTTTCTACTGAAGCCAAAAACTTAAGAGCAACTGTGTTATATTTCTCATGGAGACACTGTGGGTCGAAACGAAAAGCAGGTAACCTTTTACTCGCGTATTGACATTTTCCATTTTCTTTATTTATTTTTTAAATAATTAAGCATCGAAAACAATTCTTAAAAAACGAAATATCAGATAGCTGCCGCCACGATAGGTAGCAGCTAAACTAGATGACCCTAGCTCGAAATTACTCGGAATAATAATCATTCTTTCATTTTTTTTCCGAAACCACCATGGTTATTGAGATTTACGTTAACTACTTAGTCTTTATTGCTATGGAGCTATAGCTGTGACGTCGTCACGTTTTATTGACAATAGAATAATACTGGCGTTTACCATAAATAATAAGAAAAGATTATACGGGTCTAGTAAAAAAAATTTTTTTAAATAGTCCGTACGATGAAATAATGGGCATCTGCATTACCATTGCACCTTTGAATCGAAGGTGTTTCGAGATAATTTATGCAACTTGATTGTTACCTTTGTGGTAATTAGCATGGATCGTCATGATTAGAATTATCAAGGCACCTATAATGTTCGATGTGAAATGCATCATGCTCGCGGAAAGCAATTAATCAAACTTTTAATAATCTAAATAAAAAATGTTACAAAAAACAATACAAATATATAATGTATCTATGTGTAATAGTGAGTACAAAAAGAAACGTAAAAAAGTATACGAAAAAGAAGTTATATCTGCAACAAGCAATGAAGCGTAATGGAATCCTCCAGATTCTCGTGGTAAGCAACGTTTGTGCAATACAATAAGTCAATCGAATTTGCATAAAATGATGCAAAGGGCAAAAATATTTATGTATGCAAGACATTGTGCAGGCGTCTCTATACATACTATCAAAATCTGGAGGGTTGATTTGGTCGAGTCAATAGTACGTGCGCGTGAAAGCCTACGTGAAATTCTTGACTAGTACTTGTTAATTTTACCTTAAGTTTAAAAATCATCGCGTTATACGCTTCGCACAAAAAAACGCACTCTCACTTAGTTTACCTAATATAATATGTTTGTCCGTAAACAAATGAAAAGTCTTAAACTTAAGAGTATAACGGATTTCAATGGCGGGCTACGTAACTTTCTCAGTCGTGCGTAATTTTCGTTTACGTCTTTAATTCTTACGGGGTTGCCGACCTTAAAAATGTCGGATCCACCGCTGCGACTCTTGCTGTGATAAATGCGTAAATGCAGAACAATAAATTCTGTAGTTGTGAACATTCCAATTCCTAAAAGCAAACGTCGTTACTCATTTATAGAAAGTAAAATATATTGAACAAATAAACCATACGTTGAAAATGTACCTTAGTTTCAATAGCGATGCTATCGTGTTCTTGAAAATGTAGTTTCAGTTTGCTCTTTCCATCATCGCTGGAGCCTCGAAGTTGATGAAATTTGTACCTCCAAACAGGATCCGTCGTCCCTTCAAATGTCAAAGTAAATCCTTGAGTCCAATCTAACGTAAGACCAGCAGCTCTTCCATTCAGTGTTATAGGAAAAGTTTTACTCTGAAATGCAAAAAGACTGTTTCAATGAAGGTAATGAGGTCAACGCTGAATAAACTCAAGCTTCACGTATACGACGCGCTAAAAAATAGGTCACTTTACAGCGTGAAATATTGTGTTTTCAGAAGAGCCTTTAAAACGAAATATTTTTATTGAAATGCCTTTGTGAAACCAAAGATAATACCAACAAAACGTTATTCTACCCGGTATAGCCTTGCCAATATTTTCGCACCATTGAATGAAAGTTAATTAACTGCAGCCGAGTTTCAATTAGCCGGCCTTGTTTGTGTTCTTTATTCAAAAGGATGCAAGTTTGAGGACTTGAAAAAACATTCTTTCCGGATATTTGAAACAGAACGAAATAACGGAAGTTTCATTAAAAGACTTTTATAACGGGCTTTACTCTTCTTCGTTATAAGTAAATGAAACGTACAACACGAAATACATGTACATTCAATTAAAAACGCGGAAACTTAAATTAAAAGAAAAAAAAAATTAACCAGACTCATAATAATAATGCTTCTTATTTGCAGCTGCTCCCGCGTCCCTGGCTTTGCGCCAGGAAAATTCAAATCCAGCTCGTAACTCGCAATGCTAATGAGCCGCAAAATGTAAGCGTGGGCTGCGAAAATCATGCATATTAAGAGGGACAGGACGCGGCGATAATATAGAGCCGCAGTGGTGGCGCAGGTGTACTCACCTTGAGATGCGTGACGGCAGAGCAGACGGCGGTGTGCCAGGCAGCCTCGATTCGCAGAAGCTCCTGTCGCGTTTCCACGCTGAGGTAACGCGGTGGCTTACCCGGACTCTGGACCAGGAAGCAGTGCTGACGCTCGTCCACGTTCTCGGATTCGCGCATCACGCGGAACAGCGTCTGGTAGACCTTGAAGGTGAGGGCACAGCGTGACCAGTCACCTATGTTACACTATAAAGGTTGATGTCTCTATTAGAATTTCATCGATTATTGGATCGATCGTCGTGCGCGCAAGGCTGGCTCCGTGCGCGCTCCGCTGAGCAGAGATAAATTGCCAAAGCCGATGAATAAGGTAAAATGCTGGTTTATTTTGGAAGTATATCGGACACGTCGATTGATTTTATACGTAATTGTTGACGTGCGTGTCTGTGAGCTATTATACTATTTTCGTCGTTCTACGAATTTCTTTCTTTTTAAAGTTTAAAAGCTTTTTTTATTGTATATATCCGCTGGTATTGATTTGAAAAATATACTTACAGGAGGCGTTTCAAACAGAAGCAAATCTGGACCCTTGAGTGCTAAGAACCTTGGTCTGTAGCTTTGCCATAGTTGGTTACTGTTACTAACGGCTTCATTTACCCAGCCCATGTATTCGATTCTCTCTCCAACACCAAAGTTTCGATTGTACAACTTCATCTGCGGACGAATCAGATCGTTAACTTCAAAACCTTACGCCGAAGAAAATAAAACGGGTCATTTTTAATATTCACCTGCAGGTAAGTCAAACTTGTGATATTGTCAGCAATGTATTTGAGCCATTGACTGAGAATCGCGGTGTCGTCGCAATGTATCACTCCAGTTCGTGCGCCATTTAAGCCTCTGACTTCGAAAGCGTTACGTCTCAATTTATCAGTGCCAAAGATGTATCTTGTCACATATGCCATCATCAGGGGTACTGTGTAACCATTTGGATTGATAAGTAAAAACGCAACAAAGTGATATAGATTCTTGTGCTTGATTATTTTTATACCTGTAACTATATCCACCCACTTCTTCTGCTTTGTAGAGCTTGTTGAAGCATTTGAACCTTGTCTACTGTGACCACTGGCTTTGGGACTGCTTGCAAGTAGTTTACTCGGCGAGACCCATCCATCCTCTGTAGCTCCATTACTAGCATTGTCTAATTTTTCTTCTTTTTCTGTAATTCAAATAATTTTCATTTAATCATGCTAAATAGTGTGATTTTTCACTGGAGCACTGACCTGTTTTCTGTAAAAATGGCTTTGCTGCTCGATAGTGCTTAACAGTTAAAACCACAATATCGCCAGCATTTCGAAGAATATTCACAGCATCATCGTGATTGCACGCAGTAATGTATTCTCCATTGACTGAAAAAGGAAAAATTTGGAGTAGGTGAGAAAAACCAATTTATTTGATATAGGCTAAAGAGTGTCACAGATACATGAAAAGGAAATAGTCCCTGTCACTGTTGGTAGACACGAGTAACGGTATAGTAAAGCATATTCCAATATTGACTGTCACACAGGTTTACATGCAAGTTAGTTTAGCCCTAACAGGTTTCTCAATATTGGATTATTGAATTTCAATTTAGCTAAGTCTTTAGGCTCAAGACGAAGACTAAATTTATTAGAAAGCTTGAACTTGCCACAACATTGTACGACTCACCTTTAATAATAGCATCTCCAACAAAGAGTTGGCCACACTGATCTGCAGCCTGACCCTTGTAAATTCTAGATATCAGTACAGGTAACTTGTGTTCGGCTCCACCCTTTATACTGAGACCCAGACCTCCCACCTTCTGACGAGTAATTTGTACCATTCTTTCTTTAGTATCTGTAGGTATCTTATTATGATTGGCTGACTGCTACACATGTAATATACATTCATTATACAATTCTTCAAATATTCTATTTAGGATTAATCAAAGATCATGTTACCTCCAAATCCTCTCTCTGAAGCTTGAGGACTTCCATCGTGAGATGTAGTCTTGTCGGTATAGGCTTGATTTTGCCATCGCTCACTGCTACCATACCAGTCCTCACCTTTACAATAATTCCAACAATTAAATTAGCTACAAGCAACGTTTTATAGATTTCTTTATTTTTAAACAAACAAACTAAAACAGTCTTTCATCAGGTTATAAATAATTATCAATATCGTGAAAAAAAATTTTTTTTTATACTTTTATTAGATGTGTAATTATCTGGAAGTTATTAACACGCTACATAGATAGTTGCATAGTAAAAAAGGTATGAATAATACAGCGAATGGCGAAATTGTAAAGATACGGGACGGTATAAAATAAGCATAATAATAATAATAATTCTTCTAGCACACAACGAAGCCAAGAGAGTTCATTAGAAAACTTCACGCTATATAATAGCGCGCGAGTCCGATTATTTTTTAAAAGCCTCTTCGCCGGCTAATCCATAAAAGGTAAATAAGCACACGAGCTGATTGCTCCATAAGTTTGCTCCGGCCAAAAGTTAATCCCATTAGCGGAAATTTATAACACACCCAGTGGATCATATATACGAAATTTATGTTGATTTCTTTAAAGCGCGAAGCAATGTATGCTGGTACAGTCGCGCAATAAAATAATTAACCCGAATAAACCCTTATAAATCAGGAATTTAAAAAGGTTCCCTGCCGGCCGAACTGGAGCATAAATTAATCCCCGGAAAGCGCAATGAATTGCCGCGGTCATTCTCTTGCATCAGGAATTCAGTCCCTCTCATAATAAATGACCGCAAAATAAGTGTGCGCGAAAGAAAAAAGAATACAACAATATCGCGCGCGCGTTCCACAAAGCGCGCGCCGAAAATAGAGCAGCGACTGGTTTTTTTTTCGCGCAACGAGTCCGCGTGTGTATAGCTGCACACTGATATATACATGTCATATATATAAGTATGCGAAAGAGAGTCGAGGTTCAAAGAACTCATCAAACATGGATTAGTGACACGCTCTCTGATGGCGACGCTCGCTAGCGAGAGCGCGCGCCTCCTTTCCGCTGCGATGGATCAATTAGTGGCGATTATCGCTCGAATTAGAGTAAAAGCGCTCGATATTCCGCCAGAGACGAGTCTCTCTCTCTCTCTCCCTCTCACTCACGCGCATGGGCGCAAAAATTGCTCCACTACTCCTCTTCTCAGGTAAAAAAAAAGTGCCGCAGGCCGAGATCTCTCGCACGGCGAGGAGCCTCCGAGCTATATGTGCTCCGGTTATAAAGTTGACTTTATCGATCCTGCAGTGAGAGAGAGAGAGAGAGAGAGAGAGAGAGAGCTGAAGGGAGAGCCGCGCCGCACGGCTTAGTCCTCAATGGGCGACAAGTTGTCTAGAGCCTCCGCCGCCGCTGCAGGAGAAAGAGGAGAGCAGAACTCGTGGAGCGAGTTTCGCCCGGGCGAAGCTGCTGCATTGTCGCGAGCGCATAATACGCGCGCACATGCGTTTTCTCTCTTTCCATCCTTCTTCTCCTGCAGATTGTGTTTCCTCTCGTGAAAGTTTTTTTTTTATCCGCGAGAAAGGCTCGTTACATTTCCCGGAAAGAGAGAGAGAGAGCTGTGTTCGTTATAGCGAAAAGTCAAAAGCCTTCAGAGATTGAACCTCGCCGCTGCATGTTCATTTGCGGAGAGCAACTGTTGTTATTTTCTGGAAAAAAGGTCTCTCATCTTTGCGGAAATAAGAGAGATACACAGACACACACACAAAGGGGGAAACGTTTTATGCTGAATAATTCATGCTCCAAAAATATTGGGAAGAAAGCACTTCCCCTGAGAGAGAACAAAGTAATGATTTCTCCCGAGACGCTAATCTGATCAATATTTCATTTAATAGCAGCCCGTTATTTACCGCAGCCGGCCTGCAGGTGAAAGACCGAAAAAGTGATTATATACCGTAGGTGTATGTATTTTACACGCACATATATAGGTATATCGACGGAGAGGAGGGCATAGTAGTTTCTCGTGGAGTAAAGGAGTTACGGTGTTCCTTTCAGCCCCGCTGTTTTCCAGGAAAACAACTTAATGAGAAAATCAATGCCTGCACAGCGTGTGCGGGAAACACAAAAACGAGATAATCACCTAATGCATCCTCTCTCGCTCTCGGCTACATATATACACGTATGTATACAGGTGCAGCTAGGATTTCTCGCAAATTCCCCGGTGACAAAGGGGTAAAACAAACACACACAAACACGGTCTATCTCCCCATTGATTAATCGGCTTTATACGTATAGGGAGAGGAAATGAAAGAAGCCGCGAAACCGCAAGCTAGACCACGTACATACACATATATAGGTATATAAAAAGGTATACAGAAGGAGGTGTGTAGCGAGAAGAGAAGAAAGGAGAGGAAGAGGTGCAGACAGGTGCGCGCACGCTGAATACTATCACGATACTATCATTACCTTGAGATTCTGCTCGACCTTCTCCTCGATCGGAGTACACATCTTGGTAGGGTTGACTCTCATACTTCGCCTCAAGCCACCGCGAGCCTGTAACTGCTGCTGCTGACAATGCTCCTCCTGCATGCGCGGAGATGCAGCCGCAAATAGCACAACAACGGATCACTGCTGCAGTCGTCGTCGGGCGAAGCGATGCACATCTTCCGAGGGCCTCACGCCCCCTTCCCAAAAACCACAACACTCGATTGTACCTCAACTCTCTGCTACTGCTGCTGATGATGATGACGATAATTAATTGATGATGATATAGTATTATACACAGTAGCTCTAGTAGGCGCGAGTGACGACCGTCCAGCGGCTCGTCATCGTCTGCTCTGCTCTCGTCCCTTGGCCTGCGCTGCTGCCTCCGCCAGGCTCTCTCACACCGATGGGCTCACGTACGACTGTTGCTGGGTTATGTGTGCTTATCCATCCACACATGTGTGCAGCCGCGGTGCGCGCGCCGACGCCTCTCCCCCCCCCCCCCACCATCTCAACCCGACTCTCCCGTTACGATACAGATATATGCATATACTGTATATATACACATACGCCAGATGTATAATGTATATGTCATATGTATATATACATATACGACGCTTCCGTTTTTTTGCTGTTCCGCGCGAGCTTTCAAGTGCGACTCCCTGAATTTCCAACTGTCGAGCCTTCTCTCATTGTGTAGCCCCGCGGGCTATATAAGCACACAAGCGCAAGGGGAGAAAAATAAGCCGCTTCCGCTCTCTGTGTTTATAAATCCCGCGTGGGTGCGTGGAAAAAAAATATCGTGCAGTTGTTACGTAAAGCCGGGTTGTAGTGTGTTCTTTTTGTCGTCTCTGCGTTATATACGGGTATATTCGAATTCCGTTTGGAACGGACGAGATTTCGATTGGAAATCCCTGCGCGTGCTTGAGCTTTTTTCCGCGAACGCTTTAAAAATAGCTTTGGAGAGGACGATTTTTAATTAAAAGTTGCGAGCGGCCTAACTGTATATGTATATACGCTGTTGTCTTTTGAACTCTTATTAGCGCGGATTTTCGAAATTATGTAAAGCGGATTTGCGCGCGGAGCTTTTTTTATTTAGCGCGACAACTTTTAATGAAATTTTAAATTCAATGCGGAATTCATTTGTTATTAAAATAATAGTAAACGTAAAAAATGGATTTTCGATTGTAAGCAATTGTCGGAAATGATAACAGCTTATAGAGTCTCAAGTTCGTTCAGTCATCAATGCCAAAGCCACAAGGGGTGAGCTTGCGGCAGAAAATGTCACGCAACGAAGAAAGGGTGGTGGCTCTTATACACAGGCGCATTGTGTGCACCCATTCCGCGGGGTTGCTACAAACCCGTGCGTATATAATACGTAGGCCTGTACACAAACGTGCCTCTCTTCCTCTCGCGCTCTGTTTCTCACGTTCCTCTTTTTTTCGCGCGTTTGACGAAAGCTGCAGCGCAAGCGAAGGTCTGCAGCTGAATTTTACGAGAAAATCAATCGGAAAGCCATTAAACCTAACTAGATTGCGCTTTTCCGTGGTAAAGTTTTTTGCCGCAGTGCAGCCATCAAGCGATTACGCCGATTCTCTTTTTTTAGACATTTCGAGCACAGACACGTTTTTGATCCTGCGTGAGGTTTTGATTTATCGATGGCAAATTCGAATTTGAAGCTTTTTCATGGATTTTTCCTTTATTATACAACAACGATTTTTGACAGTGCGACGGTGAGCTTTGGTCTGTAATGGCAATGTTTTAACTTTGAGTTGTTAAAGAATTTACTCGTTAATATTGTCGTGACAAATAACAATCAGATAGCAAATTCGCAGATTAGCAAATCACAATTACAAAACGAGTATTAAGAAATTAAAACGTCGTTATTTTATTTCATATACATACATAGAAAGTTAATTATGTAATTACATCTATACATATCCCTGCACTTGATCTAGAAGAAGAGACTGTTTCAAAGACCAAGTTTTATGTACATTAAAAATAATTGAGTTATCATGATCTCATAACAATTTCAATATACTTATATTTATTTTAGTTACATTTTGATTCCTAACAGCTGCTTTCGTTAAAATAATAGACCTTTCAGAGTATCATAGGAAGCATTGATGACACCCCAGCTAATAAACGATCTCATAAAGTTCAAATGCACACCTTTATAAAAACTTTTCATACTTCTATCTCTAGAGATGTATACATCTCGAACACATTTTGTGAACTTGTCAAAATCACCACCGATTTTTGATTGCATGTGAACCTTTATAACATTCATTGGATAAAAAAATGTACTTGTAAAACCACCGATCAATGCACCGCTAATAAAATTGGCTAATAGAGAAGTGTCATTTCCCATTATTTCTTTAGACTTATCTCTTAAAGTAAAAAACATGAGATTTGATAAACCATTCCTGTAGATAATCGGCACCAGACCTCTATAACATTCTGAAATTCCATACTCTCGCAAAAGGATACTAAACGCGTGGGGTGTATTCTTGAAACGTTCATGATATCTCCAGTCTTGCAATAAAGTTTGAACTCTCTCTAAGGGCATCAAAATTGCTTCACATGTGCCTGCAAAATTAGCTGCAAAAACTTTTGCAAACGTTTTGTGATCAGTCAATATGTATAGCCTCTGTCTGCAGCCTTCGTATAAGCTAAACATTAAACTTAAGGACACAGTTTTTTGACACAAAGGAGGCAAGATTCCTCGATATAATAGTTTAACTCCTTCTTGTGATAACTGCTGAACTGCAGTTGTAGCAGGTACTCCCTCCAAAATCTAAGGGAATTCAGAAAATTATTATCAACATCAACATAATTCAATTAAAATCACTAATGAAATTTTGAAATGGGGCATTTACCTGTCGGAATATAACTTTATTTACAGGATAAGTAACAGTAACATTGATCACAGCAGCTCCCCACCCACAAAGAAATTCTCGAGCATCGTTTGTATTTAGTTTTAATAAAGTCGATATATTGACACTTTGATGATTCATTGTGCCAAAATTTTTCTCAGCTTCCGTAGCTGCATCAACAGTCGTACACAAGAAAGTTTCTTCGTATTTCTTCCAATTCATCTTGAAATTTTTATTGTCACTAATTAATCATCATCTGAAAATATAAGAAAACAAATACTTTTCAATTCATGCTTTTAATAAACTATTAATGTATGCTACTCGCATATATGCAACATTATTATTATGGTTAAACTATTATTTTCTGCACACTGCACAAGATTTGTTAAGTAATTCTTTTTTATATTCATTGTAAATGACATTGATTTAGAGTCTGAAAATTTATCATAACTATTGTAGCTACAAAATAATTAAACTAGCAGTAGCATTTTTAAGATAATAGAAGGCATAACAACACTTAAACATTACTATGATTTCAGTAAACACTTAAGTAATTGATTTTGACATTTTTTATTCTAAAAAGATGGGCGTCTTGAAAAGACCTTAAAAAGTTGGCAGCAGATCAATTTAGAATTGGAGCAGCAGCACATATTTTTCTCATTATCGAAGAAAATATTGTTTATTTTTTTCTAATTGTCCAAATTCACACGTGGCACACTCGCAAATCATAATAAGCAAGCTCGAAAACGTCTGCAAAATGACAATTATATAAGTTCTCACCTCGTCAAAGAGCCAAACTGTCACATTTTTCAGCGCACCAAGCATAACCTCTGCTAAATCTTCTAATCGAATATTTCACAATCAACCCATATCTCTCGTGTTATGCACTTATCTGAACATTTTCGTTCCTATATACTTTTAATTCACCGATCGACTGTATCGTGTACTGCTAATCAGCTGACCGCCCGACATTTTCCCGTCGCGTCTCTCTCGACTCTCGTCGTCACTGAACGCTTTAACAATTCGACATCCAATTCTTTCACTTAACTAATCTAATTGTTGACGATTTTCGTTACTCTCCGATGATACGATGCCTTCAATTTATCTTGCAGCTGACGTCAGTCAGCAAGTAGAAAAATAGTACACAAGCACGTCATGGAGAAGGAAGCAAGAAAAAGATAGAAAAATAAGTAAGACAGAGATGGCGATAGTGTCGCTGATGTGGAAACGAGGCGAAACTTTTGGTCGCTAGTAGGCTAGAATATCCAATAGAATCACGATCTGCTCTACGTTGCAACGGAAATCGTGGAACCTGACTACGTGGTAGCCTGGTAGCGTGGTAGCACATAAGAAACTGCATTTTCAATTAAGTAGTAGCAGGTGATATTTAGTAAATTTTTTGAACAATCAGTATAATAGCCAGCATAGGGATATCGGCATCTTATAGCCGCACCGACGTATGACAATAATATAAAGTAATCTCTGCATTTGCGGTAACCTAGATCTGATTATTCAGGTAATCAAGACATTTGTTTGTTTTTCTTTTACTCTATTATTTAAGAGTAGACGATCGCAGCTTCTATCCAGATGTCGTGAGTATCTAAAAGTTATTTTGATTTGCAGACATGAGACAATTAAAGGGAAAAACGAAAGAAACAAGCAAACAGAAGAAGGAACGCAAAAAGGAGTTTTTGGAAAATAAACAGCGAGTTTTTACACTTGTGCTGCCAACAGTAGCTGCGATTTTCGCACTTATTGTGGCATATGTTTATGTGAAAACACGTCCAAAAGCTGTCGACTACTGACCAATGATCTCCAGAATGTTCTATTTTTCATCGCTTTTCTAACTTTGATCATTCCGGTCCATTTTTTATCAGTCACATATCGAAAATTCAAAGCTTGCATTTTGTAACTATTTTCTCTAATGACACAATTGTTCCTACAAATAATTAAAAAAGAAAAGGTATTATATCATCGTATTTATCTAAGACATTCAGTTAATAATTTATATCTTCATACATGGATCAAAATCATTCGGATGATCTGTATCGCCTAAGTCTTCTTCCTATTCATTTGTCAGAAACTAATGGAAAGCAACTAACTGCTCAAATGCAAATTAAAACCATACTAAAATGTTTGTCAAAGACATCGAGATATGACAAAAACTTACAACATTAGAATCTTTAAAGTTGTTGTGTAAACATGTAAAAGTCTGTATGGGTCCAAAGGAATAAAAGAAAACTCTATTTATGTCTACAAGAATTTGCCTATATGTATAACTTTCTAAACTATTTCTAAAGTATTTAAAATGAATGAAACTATGTTAAGTTGACCATGGTCAAAGATGCAGCTGAGCAAATTAACGCATTATAGCTTTTAAAAAAAGTAACAAGTACAATATAATCAATGCTATGTATTTTTTTATTAAAAAAAAATTTGTTAATGTTGTTAAAATGTATAATTAATTTTGTATAAGACTATACGCAAAGTGAAATCAAAATATGAAAGTATTTTTTTTAACTGTTGTAAATGAACATGTATTCTTGAATAAATTTCTTGTTTATTGAAATTTCTTTTTTCAAGCATACCTATTCTTCTAACAAATACAACAATAATTTCGCTTATCTGTTCTCATGAATTAAACCACAAAAATTAATAATAACATTTATGTTGTTTCCTGTATTTAATGAAATGGATTTGAAATGAGTAAACTGCATTGTTTGTTGTATATAAATTATTTTTGTAACGTAAAACTTTGTGAGCGACTAATCGAAATTCAAAAAGCTTATTATCATCTGTCCTTATCATCAGCGCGATAAGACGTTTTTTTTTACTATGAAATATTCGTCAAGAAGTCGTGAAAGAACATTCAAGCTGAGTGTAATATAGATATATATGGCGATCTTCATAATATACAATCGGAAATTACCAAAGAAAAAAAACGAAATTCCGGAAACCATGCTGATACCACGTGAGCAACTTGGTGACGGATAGCGATATAGAAGGGAAAATTATACAATATAAGTAAAATGCTGAGGATAGAGTCCAAGTGTTCGGCGCGACGAATTAATCTCGCGCAAGTATATGAAAGTAATACTTAATTTCGGTAGATTGTCAACGGATAAGACAGTTAATTAAAGTCTGAATTGCACTAAAGCAAGCGTTCGTACTTTTGCGCGCTTCTCGGCATCGGCGAAAAAACAAGTTTTGCGATTAACCTACAAACCGGCTGCGCAACAGATTACGAGTTTCGCAAAAATTCGTTTGTTTTTATTTACACTGTTGATAGGTGGAAATATAGTTAATAATGTCTTATCTCTTCCGATCGTATCAAAAACTATTAACGAGATATCCTCTGGGAATGCAATCTTTTCAAGCTGGTGAGAAATCAACTGTCATTGTGTTTATATAAGTTATAACTATACTTTTAATAAAATTTCATAAGTTAACGTAATTAATTTTTAGGAGTTCTGATGGGATTAGGCGATCAAATTGCACAAAATTTTATTGAAAAGAGGCCAGTTAAAGATTTGGATTTTGTAAGAACTGCAAAATTTTTTAGCATTGGTTTTGTTATAGCAGTAAGTAATAATTGTATTTAACGACATAAACGAAATTTTAAACATTACGTGATTAAATAATGTGCAATTCTATTAAATAAATCAAGGGGCCAACAACCAGAACGTGGTATGGAATTTTAGACAGATACTTTGGATCAAAAGGAGCCACAGTAGTATTAAAAAAAGTATCTTGTGATCAATTCCTATTTGCACCCACTTTCATTATAGTTTTACTTAGTGCAATAGGATTATCACAAGGAAATGACATCAAAAGTATTAAGTTAAAATTAGAGGATGAATATTTGGAAATATTGAAAAATAACTATAAGGTATATAAAGTCTATTACAATACTAATAATTGATTTGAATATTCATAAAGCAATAACCCAGCTATTTTATATTTCAGTTGTGGCCTATAGTACAGCTAGTTAATTTTTATCTTGTTCCATTACATCATCAAGTTTTAGTTGTTCAATCAGTTGCAGTTCTATGGAATACTTATGTATCATACAGAACCAACAGGGGGACATTGACAGAGACTACTCAATAAAGAAAAAATTGAATGTTTTTTTTCTTTTATTTTTGTAAATCATTAAAAAAGAATGCCAACAAACTTATTTATTTAATAGATTGAATATTTCAACAATATTACAAGGCAGCTTTTATATGCCAATGTTTTTACTACATTTATAAAAATTTCTCACTCCATGAAGCACAAAGTGTACCTCAATAAGAATATTAGGTCAGTATTTTTGTATGTTACAAATATAAGATGTATACAATAAAATTATTTAAAAATATAATATTAATAATACATTTTTCGGCTTACGCATTAATAATTACATTATTCAATCTGGGATGGGACAATTTTCAGCCTTTGCCATGGCAGCTGGAACAGTTTCTGAAGTTTTCGAAATTATACACGGTCCAAGCAACTCTGGACACGCTACTTTGTTTGCTTCAATGTCGTGAATTTTTTTCAACAAGTCGTAATTTATTCGTTGTGATATTCTCGAGTCTTGTCTAAAAGTTAAAAGAAGTGTTTGTAAATTATATTTATCTACTGCATTTATCAAATTGTGCAGCCAAACAGTACTCACTTGTATTCAGGATGTGTGAGAACTTCCTGTCTTAACCATTTAGCAGTAGTTAGAAGCTCACCGGACGCACGTCTTTGAATGAGTTTAATATATCTTTGTATAGTACAGTGAGTATCAGCATCGGCATCCATACTTGAAAGATAAGAGTTGACCAACGGAATTAATCCGGGAAATGTGCCTTCCTGCAAATATTCGATTAGATACACATCCGTATAAATAACATTCCTATACTAGATGAACATCAATGACTAACAAACCTTTCCATTAACGATTTCGTCTATCGTGTATTCAGTATATTCATCTTTAATATCTCCTTGTTGTGTATTACACGTAATATCGCGCCTAAACCAAAATTTCTCTGTTTTTACGGCATCTCTCTTTTGTGCTCTGGCCATATTTTCGTCTACTTTACTAATTGGTATTAACAAATTCAGTTTGTAACTTAAGATAACACGCGTTAACAAAACCACAAAACAAACAATGGCTGCATTCTCAAAGTCAGTTATTTGCACTTCACAAGGTCTGAATTCAACTCTCCAACCTATAGATGAATTAGATGGTGGTGGTTTGAATCTCATTGTTTGCCAATTTGTAGATTGAATATTCTGAAATATGATATTTTTGTTAATTACAAAAGATAAACGTACATACACAGCGATTTGATTATAGTACAGACAATTTTGAAAAGTTACCTCAAAGTGATCAGTATCTTCAAGATCGTTTTGATGAACTTTTTCTGAAAATAGAGAAACTGTATCTCTAATGAATAGATGGGCAATATGTTGGGCAAGTAGCCTGTCAATTCCATTATCCAAGAGTTGTTTATAAATATCTTCGTCATACGTCAAAGGCACGTCGTTGTACCTATCTCCTTGCTCGCTTAGATAGGAATCAATTGAGTCATATCTGGATTTGCTGATCTTGAATTTGTTTTCTTTCAGCGGTTTTAATCCACGCTCCTCTTCAGTTCTGCAGTCAACGGAACACGAGATCACATTCCAGCGACAGTCAACATCCGTCACGTATCCTCGGTAAAATGGACTGGCAGCAGTAAGAGCCAGCTGTCGAACGTGAAATAAACATTTTCTGTAAGGCATGCACGAGAGACATGCTAATTTAGCATTTGCACTCTTGACTTTAAAGAAATAAATGTTCCATGCTACATACTTACCATTATAGGACAAAGGGGAGTTAGCTGGTCATACAAAGTTCTTGCTTCTTCAATATTACACGCTTGAAATGTTAATTGTAAACAACAACAGCCCATTCCAAATCCCATAGCATCCATGTACACGTGATTTTCCTGGGCTGCTTTTTCACTGGAGCCATCATCCCCTAATTCAGCCAAATTTTCCTTGAATGGCAACTTGACATTTTTATCTTTGTATACTGTAAACATTGATAAAGTCATTGAAACATTGCATTCCAAATATAGGTATTATAAGGAATTGACTGAACATTTCCAAAAAAAAGCAATATAACATAATAATATTTAGGTTGATATAACTAAAGCAAAATTTATGGTGATTAAATATAAATAATTTAAATTATAAAGGAAAACATACTTGGTAGATTGATAGCTACTTTTTCTCCTCTTCGACTCCTAATATTTCTAGTTAATGTTTTGAACCTTGGATGACCAGAAAAAATAGCCTCATCTGGAAAGAATAAGCTTCTTGATGCTCCAGAATGTGGAGTAGGAACAGCTGGAGGATCAGTAAAGTCTGAAGCTCCTAATCTGAATGGTGATAAATTATGACATAATATGTGAGTGGTTGAAATAAAACATGCTTTTAACCTTTCTAAATAAAACTGACCTTGGGAAATTGGTTAATGACATTAGAGCTTCTCCAGGCTCCAATAACTTGGAGGCTTCTTGTCTCCTATACTGCATATTGGCTTCAACTACATTAAAATGTGCTAGTAATCCTCCATAGGGTTTTCCTGGAGTTCCTTCAATCATGTAGGCTCCATATTCAGGACGCCAAAGTGATTTAACATTGCTGTAGAAACAATTGAGCATTAATTTATTTAGTCATTAAAATGAGTTTTGATAAAATTGTGCTATTTGGTTCTGTAACATTTGTTTTTCTAAACAAAAACAAAAAAAAAAATATATTAACAGTTAAAAAATATTACTTTACATATAGCAGATAAAGAAATTACTTACTCGGGATCTTTGTGCTCTTTTTCCTGTAATTTGGCTAAATATTTTTCTGCTCTTAGCGACACTTTTGCAGTTTTCTCTGCATCATTAAACTTCACCAATATATATTCCACCTAAAGGAACAAGTTTTTTTTCAAATATATGTTGAATGAAATTAGTAAAAAGCCAGTTTTATATTTAGATTTAGAAGTTGAAGGATATCAAGCAACATTCTAATAAAAAAATTCTTTGCAAAAACAATAAAAGAGAACTTCAAGGTCAAGCAATACAATATTTATGTTGATTGGGTGTTCTTTTACACACAGTCATGATGTCAAGTTTCTAGAAATTCTAGATGTAGATTATGATAAAAATTAGCTTTTTTCATGCAACAGATGAGCAATCAATGTAAAAGTATTTATATTCATCGATATCAAAAAAAGTATTATAATCATGATTTAAAAGTGTAGAATCAAGATAGAGTGATAAGTGTAAAGCACGTGTATCTAGTATAGAGATAAAAGAGACAATGTGCTGTTAAACATGACGATTGCACAATAAAATTTGCACAAATGATAACAGAAGTATGACAGAATGTATATAAGTCAGTCACTTCTAATTAGTATTCATTTTGAAATAATAGTATCAATGTATAAGTATACATTGGAAAATTTTTTGATAATTGGCTAACAAATGGTTGTTTTGAAAATGATTATTGAGAGTTCATAAATTTGCTGTCATAAAACCATTACATATTTCAGAGCAAGATTGCTACTCTTGCATTTATCCATTTTGAATATTAAAAAACGCGTTAGAAATGAAACGCCATACGATGAAATTAGATTCGCTTTCATCTCCCGCGGTACTAAAGAATTTAAAAAAACCGCTGTATTCATCTGCGACGAGTTCCAAGAACTGATTCTTATACAGAGAAAATAACCGCTCCTCATAAACTACAGCACGAGTACTTATACACTGCAAATACACATACTTGAAGCGACGAAAAGTGCACATGACATGCGAAAAAATGAGGAAAAAAAAAGGGAAAAAGTTTGCGAACACGAACCTCGTCTCCCCATTTGAGTACGTCGCCCTGCTTGTCCCGGAGCCTCTTGTACAGGTTAATAAACTGTATGACTCCGTGTTTCCTCACATGATCGGCGAGTTTTTTCGTCTCCTCCCAGCTCAATGGACTTCCCTCCGAAAGTAGACCCATTATTGCTTATTGTCACTCGTCGTATAACCTCCCGAAGGCTCACGTGCAAAGTCACGCCGTAGTTGCGTCAAGTATCTCGCTTGTTATGCCGACGAGGATGATGCTCTTCTCGCTGCCTGCTGACCCGGGTGACAATGTTGAGACGATCCGATCCGATCGAATCAGCGGGCAAACAGTGACTGTGCCGCATGCACGCTCGCAGCTGCCTCAAATACCACTAAACTCTTGCTCGCGTGTTTCGCCGCCGTCACCGCGAGAATATAATACAGATACAGTTGTGTACACACGAATATGGAGAAGCGGGGGCGTGCGAGGAGAGCGACTAATGTTTACCAAAGGCAAAAAGCGGCCTGCCACCGTATGCTTGCACTGCGGAGTCTATTGTATTATCTACGCCCCGGCGGCAAATAATAAGGCACACACATATGTATAGGTATATGCACGCACACTAAGGTTGTTGTATATATAGCTGAAGCAGGCGGCGACGACGACCTGAGCCAGTGAACACACGCCGATGACTGGCACAAATATATGTATAGCGCGCGCAGCTCTTATTGCACTGTGCGAGGCGCCTGTCGGCCGCCAGTAGCTAGCTCTCTACTAGAATGCCGCGAACGCGACCTCCTGTCGCCTCCCCACTCTGCGCTTTTTTTCGATTTTTCACTCTTTGTAACAACTTCCAGGAAAATTATGCCGAGTAACGATCGTTCAGCGATTGTGCAATTCCGTTGCTGCGTTTCTAGTATAATACTATACAGTTTTCTTCTACCTTTGCTCATTTACATATTTCTCTGGAGACTCCAATTTCGCGTGGTCACCACGTTTTGAACATATTTTTTTTATCCGGTTCATGACTGAAGTTGTTTTTCTGTGAACTTTCTTTTTTTTTCCTTTGTCACTGTACTTTAGAAAGCCTTGCCGCGTAATTCATTTGGAATTTCACGGACTATTTAAAATAGCGTGTTCCATTAGCTTTGAAACGCGTTATTTCAAAAGCTTATTACTTTTTACAGTCTGTAACGTGAACATTAGCGAAATACAGATAAGATATGGCGACGTGGAATTGTTATGAATGGAAAATAAAGGAAATGAATGAATTCATCAAAAACATTGAGACGAGTTTTTTTTAGGTATCAATCCTGGTACTTTATTCGGACGTCAGCAAAAAGCATCAGTAGCAGTTAACGTAGTTTCGTAGCCAGGCAATGTTGTCAATTAGATGTTTAGTCGAAAAGACCGAAGCCCATGTCGTCATCCTCAGACTCGGATTCTTCTTTCTTCTCTTCCTTCTTGTCAGCAGCTGGGGCAGCAGCAGCGGCAGCGGGAGCGGCGCTGGCAGCAGCAGCAACGAATTTGCTGGGGTCCTGTAAAAACAAAGCGTTATTGTTAACTTCAAAGGCCTGTTAGCGCTTATCATTTAAAAACTAGTTGTTCATAGTTTTATCAGACTGCATAAAATGCTTTTATCAACAACGTAGCCGGCAACCAGATGGGTTCTGCTATTTCTAGCGTCTGATCGCTGATCAACCACTCGGACGTGAAGTTATTCATCATTTAAACGTTTTTTAAAGAATGCCAAAGTCTGATCGAATTTTCGACGTACCTTGATGTACTCCTTAATGGTGGCAGCTTCGGCGAAATCAACCTCGGTAACGGCAGCGATAGCCAACAGATTCTTGAATCCATAGGCAATGCTGTGAGGAGCACTGGCAACAGTTGGGTAGCCAATAGCCAAACAGACGGAAGCCAGATTGGCGACTCCAGCCATGAACTTCTCGCGAAGATCTTCTGGTTTGATGTCCAGAATTTCAGGAGCAAAGATGGTACCAGAATCGTAGACTTGCTCAACGATCAAACCGTACGAGAATGGAGAGATGTTCAACATGTTCAGAAGAGTTGCTTCTGAAGCTCCAACTTTGTCACCTGGCTTCAAGATGTGGACATCGTTCTGAAATAGGAAATAAACATTGTAGTTATAGAATTGTTTAATTTTTTAAATAAAATTCAATACAGAAATGGAAAGCAAAATACTCACGATGATTTCAATAGTACCCTTAGAAATCTTGGTTGGGATACTCAGAGCCTGGAAGAAGGAAGTTTTCTCAGGACCCAAACCGGTGTTCTGGGCTGGGATGATGACACTCAATGGGGCAATAGCACCAGCTCTGGCAGGAGCACGGACTTTGTTCTCCAGAAGCTTGTCCCTGACTTCAACGAGATCTCCCCGTGTGAAGACAAAGCCAACATTACCACGGATGTGGGGTAACAGCTTCTCCAAAGCGGCGTTACGCTCTATGTGACCCTTGATGGCTTTCCTCATCATGGTGTTCTTACCCATGAGAACGACGGCAGTGCCTCGCAGAGACATACGGATCTGCTGCATCTGCTTTGATCCAACATTGTCCGCGCCCACAATAAAGCATTTTGGATAGTCGTCTAAAAGTTGCTGTACAATGCAGATAAAACAAATTAATGTCAATTTCAAAAATGCAAAAGGATTAATTTTTTAATCGATTATTATGATACTTACGATGAGTTTGCTGAAGTAACCTGCCTTCCAGGATGCCTTGTCCTCCCTACCCATCGTGAAGTGTGTAGGGATACCGTTTGGAAATTTAAGGACTGAAATAAACAATTTGTTTGTTTAAAAAACACATACATATTTATAGCAAAGTTATTTTTATTTAGCAATGAAATCAGACTGCAAAAATGCTTTTTTCAACATTGAAGCCGACGCACAGATGGGTTCAGCTATTTCTAGCTTCTGTACGTTGATCGGCCCTTTAGACGCGAAATTTTTTCATCATTTTAAAATTGCCAGTTCCAAATAATATTCAAAACAAAGCCGTTGAACGCCCGCTTCATAAAACCAAGCCACGTGGCGCCATAACCTCAAATTATTCTTTAGCCAAATTACACGTATTGTGCTTGGAAAAATAATAATATGCTATTTTACACAAATACTACAGATTTCCAAATATATAATAACGTTTTTCTTTCTTTAAATGCAAAAAATACAATGTTTTATTGAATTATTTTGAGCGGCTCTTACCTCAGCGAAGTAGGTGGACGCAATGAACGAGAAATCCGGAAGTAGGGCTACATCAACTTTTAGACCTGCTTTATCGATAGAGTATAACAGTGCCCTCTATATTAGAAAACAATTAAAACTCAAAAGGTAAATGCATATTCAAATAAAAAATTCGGATCCTGTGTAAAGGAAATAAATAAATAAATTTTATTTACATTTACAATTGTTCGTGACCTTTTTAACATGTTCATTAGCATAACTTTTAGTATATTTAATGATATTTAAATTGTAGTTAAAAACTTTCATTTGTAGCGTTTAATTATAATTAAATTTATGCGGACAAAACTTCCTTTGTGCATTGTTGTAAAGTTTGCAAGGCAAACTCAATATCGCTTTGATTCAAAGCAGTAGAAATGCATATTCTCAAGCTAGGCCTGGGGTAATCTCTTTCAGCATGTAGATATGCTGGAACAATAAGAGATAAATTATTTTCAAAACACTTGTTAGATATTTCTTTCAGCAGTTTTTCTTCCTTGTCATAATCAAGCTTTTCCTTCAAACACAAATGTTTAACTGGTGACTCAACAAAACTTATGCATTCAAGGCTATTTATTCTATTAAATCCATTGTCAAAGGCATGACAGTTTTGCTTGAGTATAGCAAAAAGCTCTGGCTTGTTTTCCATGATGTCTAAAGAAGTGATGGCAGCTGATGTCAAAAGTGGTGGTAGAGAAGCAGAAAAGCAGTATCCAAGTCCTGATAGTCTTTGATGTTCGATGACAAATGATGAACCAACACAAAAGCCACCAATGGAACCAATGGCCCATTCCAAAGATCCTGAAAGTATATTCAAAATATAAATTAAATTGAACAGCACAACATAGCATATAGCATATACATTTTTTTAACGTACCCATGATCATGTCAATTTCATGTCTAGGAACATTGAAATGTTCAGTAACTCCTCTGCCAGTAGCCCCAAGAGTTCCAAACGATATAGACTCATCCACAAAAATTCTGAGTTTATACTTTCTAC
Source organism: Cecidostiba fungosa (assembly GCA_900474305.1). Classification (NCBI taxonomy): domain Eukaryota; kingdom Metazoa; phylum Arthropoda; class Insecta; order Hymenoptera; family Pteromalidae; genus Cecidostiba; species Cecidostiba fungosa. The sequence goes on along the minus strand of UCOJ01000276.1, from coordinate 46,659 downwards.
ACAGAGCTACCAATTGTGGTAGAGGACACAAGGTTCCAGTATTCATGTAAATACCTTCCACGATCAAAAATTTTCTAGTAGTCTCTACATTTTTAGTATTTTTCTTGTTTAAACCTGATTGTGCTTTCAATATTCTCTCAAGATCTTCTACATCATTGTGCTTGAAGTACTTAATATTTGATCTAGAGGCATCGAGTCCCTTCTGTATAGAGAAATTTACTTTTTCATCGACAAACACCATGTCCTTCCTTTTGCAATAAGCTGGAATAGCAGATGCAATTGTGCTAAATCCATACGAATAAACAACAGCCTCTTCCATTTGCATGAATTGTGCTAAGCGTTCTTCTAATTCTAAGTGTACATCTACTGTTCCATAAAATCCACGAGGACCGCAGGAACCAACTCCATACTTTTCCACAGTTTCAACAGCTTTCTTCTCAATCTCAGCATTTTCTGTCAAGCTCAAGTAATTGTGCGTAGCCAGATTCAAACAATCCTTGCCGTCAACAACTATCCTCTTACTTATTCGTGATGTGATTTTCCTAGGATTCAAAGAAGGGTGATCTTTTTGTGTCTCCGGTATCAGTGGCTCCGGCCTCCACTGCTCCAGCTTTCTTTCTAGCTCATCACTGGTGGAATTGCTTTCAGACTGGTATCTTCTTTTAACAAAAGTTAGCCAAAGTACAAATGTTATGAATGCTATGAGAACTGTGTGGTATTGAGGTATTGTGCCCAGTATATCAATGGACTCCAAAAATACAAATTTTGTGCTCATTTTGTGTTTCTCTTATTATCTTATCTCTATACAATTATTATGAATCAGCTTAGAGGATGTTTAACCTGCTTATACTCTGCAAATAAATACTGCAATCAATAAAGTAACAGTAAAGTAGATGTTAAAATATGAATGGGAAAATAGTGGATTACCTGACTTATTTTATGATAGCTGTCATCTCTGAACTTATCGACTAAATAAACAAAATTTCACGATACAATAAGTTATAGTCAATTACAACTTATAGGGTGTGCGCAATATGTATACGCGGTCTTCCAATCAGAGCCCTACGTTATCATCCGAGCATTTCCTTCCGTGGCCTTCAAATTAACCTTTTCCAATTTTTACCTCTATACAGTCCGTCTTACACGTAAGAATACGATTCTACCACAGCAATTAATGGCAATGTGTATAAAAACAGTAAGTACACACTCAACTACAAAGCAACAATGAAGAAACAAGCCAACAATATCGCACAGCATTTGAAATAAACGCGCGCTCAAATCTTAAGCGCACGCGCACTAAAATCGCCGTTGTCGCCACTCGCGCGCATCCGGCAGTAGACGCCCCGGTCTCCACCACAACATTGTATACTAAACTCGCGTCTATCTATCTCGTGTGTGTTTATTGCGGCTTATAAGCGCGAGTTTGTGTGCGACAGCTCTTCCACGTATCCGTGCAGAGTCCGAGAAACCGTCAGTGCTGCCGATACGATAGCCTACGACGAGACACATCGTGCGCGTGTCGGTGAGTGAGTGAGAGAGAGAGAGAGAGAAAGAGAAAGAAACTGGCTGCCGACTCGCTGTATGCGCTAATGTCAGTTCGTCGGGAATTGTTCGCACGCTGAAAGGCTCGTCCGCCGAAGCGTCGTCTATACGCCGCATCAGCAGCGCCGCATTTCGTCCTCGCATCATCATCGCCGAGACTATTATAAACTGCATCATCGTATATAACTGCAGCAGCCACCCCGACACCGGGCGTTTCCTCGCATATCATATATCCGGCAGAAGGTGAGTCCCGTTCTTTCTTTCTTTTCTCTGGATTCGTGGCCGATTATTAAGGATATATAAAGAGCTGCAGAGGGGCTGCATTATTACATATATAGGGAAGCGGCGTTTATGCATACACAGCCCCTGTCTGTTCGCCGCTGCACATACGGACTTTTGTGAAAACATCCGACGCCGAAATATTATCAAAGTCTAGTAATAGCGGTACTACTACTACTACTAACAAACTAGCCGCGTGTGCACTTTTCTCTCGCTCCTTTTTCGCCAAGCCTATACAGCTACTTGGAGATATGGAGAGCGATCATTCTCTCTCTTTTCGGTCATTGCTCCATTTGGAGAGCTTCTCGCTCAGCTGTGCCGCTGCTACTTGCACACCTATATAATCTGGTGGGGGGTACAGTTCTCTCTCTCTGTCTCTATATACATATACACCGTTTGAACGTCAGTATAACATGGAGCTGTACAAGGCGATCGCGAGAGATAAGTGCACCGCGATGTACCGTTGGCTTTCGAAAAATCGCGTTACTTTTTATTCCTATAAGGCTTTTCGAAACGAAAAATCCTGCGTGTGCGCATTACTATATATCGTAAAAATTCACTCTGACTCATATACTCAAGCACACCTGCCTTGTATGACGTATTTTCTCTAACACTCTCGCGCGAGAGTTTTAGTGATTAAGTCGATGATTTCACGATCCGTTTCGAGTCTGGCCGATGATGCTATTTAATCTGCGACGTGCGCAGTGAATCATGCGCTTCCATTGCGCGAATCAGCTCGCCGGTGTACGCTGTTTACTTTTCGATCGGCTGCAGTATATTAGTGCATTGTATCTTCGATGAGAATTTGTCTGAAATGCTGGGTTTTTGGATAGCGTAACGCATTCCACGCTATTTACAGATATACACTAGTGCATCTGTATTTTTAACTTGGGACAGTCTATGCATGGGGTAACAGAGCGCGTCTTTTTTATATAGGCTTGTAATCAGATTAGTATTTGGAATTTCTGTTAAAATTATCTATATTATGGTAAGACGAGTCATTCAGATCGTGAGATTCGCAATGAAATGGCAAGTCTATTTTGAGCTTGGGAGAAAAATTAATTATACTGGCACGTGTTGCGAATGGGTGTTCTTCTTGCTTTCATTGCTGTGCTCGCCGGCTTTCTTGATTGCATATCTACGCGCAGGTAGATCCGATTACAGGTCTTTGAGAATGTCGACTTTGCTGTTATTGTAGTATTGTAATATTGAATGGTGATTACGCAAAAAATCGAACGCTCATTACAAAGCTACTGTGCCATTCACTTCAACCAATATTTACTTGCCCTTTCATATTCTATTAAGTACTCTCTAAGTAAATATTTTCTAATATTTGTATAATAAAATACGAGTCCCAGTAGAAATAAATAAGCACAAGTACGTTTATTATCAATATATAAACGCTTTGAATTATCTCCGTAAATAGTTCAAACGTAGACACGTAGTTGCTTTAATGGTCAGGTAATCTATGAAAGGATTATCGAGTGTGATAGCGTTCAATTGGAAGAAGACATATAAATATATTGGAACAGCCAGGTTCGAATATAAGTCTAACCCTGACATGAATTTTTATAGCAGTATTATGCTAATATAACAGTGTCGCCCATAAGAGATATTTTTATATGTAAATAAAAATATTTTTGTTATGTTTTTTTTCTTCTATTATTAATAAATGGTTGTACTTGAAAAATATTAATCCAATGTTTATTTTTCTCCGCGTTAAAAATACTACACCACACAAGCGTTTTCAGACTGGCTGTGACGTTATCATTCGCAAAGTAAACATTTTTTTTCAACCTTCTAGATAAACATTATAATTTAAGCGTTATCAAATGTATTGCTTCCTCTCGGGAGTCGGCTTTGCACGCTTTTAAACTCAGTACTGAAACAAGGTGTCAGTGTACACATTTATAATAAGAATAAATCGATTTTGCAATAAATGTAATAATAGAAAAACCGTTCGATTACATTACAACATTACTTAATATAAAAAGTTTCAAGTAAAAATATTTTCACGATTTTATAGAATAATTTTAATCAATATTGTATGATTTCACACAATCTTTTGTACTTTTCTCATCCGGAAATTAATTGAAGAGCAACTAAGTGAAAAAGAGCATCGGATTGCGATACAGTATTTCACTTCCCAGAATCAATAACGAACTCCGCTGTCGGTAAAGTAGACACACAGGATGTTTTGACATTTCATTACTTTTGTATAAAAAGAATCAATTATTCTACAAGACAATAAAGAAACTTTCAATCAGTCAATTGAATCTCTTCACGACAACAACTACTGCCGGTCGTCCTATATCTACCACCCCGAAACTTTCTCTATATATACAGCGACATCATCAGCTTCGATCTGTCGGCAAAGTTTTTCCCCTTTAGGTCGTCTCGATACAAACACTCACAGAGTACAGAGGAAGAGACCAGCCACTTTAAAGGTGACTCCCTATTATATTTCATCGATACCTCTTAACCCTTTACTCTCTATAACGCCGTATACACAAGATTGATTTTTCCAACAAGCCTCTACACATCTGCAACGACTTAAACGCCAAAAGCGATGAAAAATTTTCATACTTCCCACCAGCGGCACCCCCTCACGCAAAAATTCCCGGCATGCAAAATCGATAATACCTCCCCGGGTGTTTCGCATTCCCAAGATCGACCGCAAATCAGCGACAGAGAAGAAAAAAATCACCACGCCGGTTCAAAAGAGAAGCTAGAAAAAAAGCTGTATATACTCCCAGACTATTATCGCTCGGCAGAATAATAAGAAAGCAGCTTACTCAGCAGCAGCAGCAGCAGCGCGCGCCTCTGAAAAAGTGTCTCCGCGGAGGGAAAAAAGCTCCAAGTGCATCGTATAGGTATATATACAGCAGCAGCAGCAGCAGCAGCAGGCTAAAGAGACGCCGGCGCGCGCTGCATCGAGCCCGAAAACGCAGACGCGGACGCAGTCGCAGAATCGCCGGGGTTGCTGCTCTCCAGTTATAGTGGCGGCAGCACACAGCATCTCTCTCTCTCCCTGTCATCCCTTGCCGAGAGGGAGAGGCTGCTGCTGCTGCGCTGCAGAGAGAGGCGTGGGCTCATCAGGCGTGGCGGCCACAAATATACATATATACGATAATAGCCAGAGCTCTCTTATACCAGCTCTCGTGTCTCGTCTCGTCGTGTCTGTATCTGGACCGAGAGAGACCAGACTGACCAGATACACATAATACGAGCTCGTTCGATTTTGATGGACCGACTGGTGCGGAAAAGACGAGTCTAGTGCGTGCCGAGAAGTGAGTACTATATTTATATAGTCGCGCGAGGATGTGAGCGAGAAAGAAGAAGCGGCGGCCGCCAATCGATTCGTGCAGCAGCAGCAGCAGCAGCAGCAGCAGTAGTTAATTGTCCCGCTTAGCAATTAACAACAACAACGGGTGGGAGAAATGATTACCGAGGAAAACAAGCCGCCGCTGCCGCCGACGACGAAGCGCCGCCACCTTCTGCAGCTTATCGATTGCCTCCCGGCTGCTGCCGCCACCGCTTGTTTATAGAGCGCAAAACTCAAGAGGATATACTATACATATACGTGTCTCTGTGTGAGAGTGCGTGCGTGTGGGGTTGCGAGCACTTCCTTATTTTTTTTCCCTTCTACGCCGTTCTGTATATTATACATGGCCTGCGTGGTGTAGTGACACACCGACCGCCGACCTCAGTCGAAGATTAGATAGCGGGGAGGAAGATGCTCCGATCGTGCAGTTACGGTGCGCGGGCTCCTCTTCCTCCTCATCCTCTTCCTCGTCCTCCCACCGTCGTCGCATAACTGTGCAGTTTGTTATAATTTCGTTGTTGCCCATAGACTGTGTAACTAGATTATTTCGTAACTATATATATATATATATACAGAATCTATGTGATCGAGTTACGTTGCCGTTTTTTCTCGCAAATTTTTATCGCTCATGGATTTTGACTGACACGAATTTTACACTATATATATAGAAGATAGTTACGCGCGAGACTCCGTGGAGCATATATATAGACATAGACACATATTATATATATAAATACATTATATGGTTCGATATTAAAGTAATCGACATACAAAAAAATTGAAGGCTCTAACGCGTATAAAGGATATACAGAAGTCTATATATACAAATATTGAATATATTGAAGAGGACAGAGAAGATATAGTATAAAAGAAGAAGCCCTATAAGAAAAATTATATACACAGCTCTATATACAAACAAATATTTGACGTTATCTCAATTACTAGTATATATAGTTCGTAAGCCGAGGAGGAGGGAGAAAAAAAATTGTTGTTTCGTGTGTATAAGCATCAGCGAGATGTTCAAGTGCTGCGTGTGCCACGGCAAGACGTCGAGGAGAACGAGCGAGGAGGACGACGAGGAGGAGTCGAGCGAGGAGTCGAGCTCCTCAACCTCGTCCTCGTCCTCCTCCGACGACAAGGACGAGGACGAGGAGGAGAGACAGATCGAGGAGGAGCTCGCCCAGAAATTCAAGTGCCAAAGCCCACCGAAGGACGAGTCGGTCCTGAAGGAACAGCCGGTCAACGGACAGAACGGACAACTCCCGGTCGACACGCCGCTCGAGGAGACGGTCCAGGTCGAGCTCAACGGCGACGTCCGCGGCCTCAGGGACGAGATCACGAAGAAGGCCATCGACCGGGACGCCGTCAAGGAGGACGTCGTCGAGATACTCAACAACGCCGTGAAGATCGTCCAGGACATTCGTCGAGGCGAGAGGGAGAGGCTGGAGAAGATCAAGGAAGAGGCGGAGACGGCCGAGGAGAGCAGAAACGCGTCACCCGCAGTCGTCGACGAGGAAGTTGAGGAACAGCCCCTGGCGAAGGATGAAAAGGTGGAGGAGGTAGAGGATGAGGCACCGATAGAGAAGAAGGAGGACGACGAGGAGGAGGAGGAGAAGAAGAAGCCGGAACTGGAGAAACTCGAGAGCGACGAGACCGAGGAAGACGTGGTCACGGTGATAGAGGAGCAGGAGGAGGCTGCGTTAGAGATCGAATCCGAAATCAAAAAAGACTTGGAAGGCTTGGAGATGAAGAGCAAGACCGATCAAATCGAGGAGATGATAATCGAGGAACTGATCAACGAACTGAACGAGGAGGCCGATAACGTCCAGGAACTGAAAGAAATCATCGAGACTGTCAACAACGGCAGTCAGCAGCTGTCTGTCCATTCGAGCAACGAACAAATCACGAGTAGCACCAGCAGCACGACCCCTCTGCCGCCAGCACCTGCGGACGAAAGTAGCCCCAGTCCAGCGCCGCAGGACGAGCAGGAGGAGGACCAGCCACCGCCACCGCCATTCTGCGAGGTCGAGATTATCGAAGAGATCAAGAAGACCGAGATCTACAAGATTGAGGACGCCGTTAAGGAAAAGGTATGCGCGACCGAGCAGGAGATCGTCGAGGTGAACGTGGCCCAGGGCGTCTGCCCGGTCGAGGCCGAGGCCGTCGAGGAGACGATACTACCCGACGTCGTGAACAGCGGTGACCTACTGAACATCCCGCCACCCGTGACCCCACCACCCGAGGAGGACTCCGACAAGAGCAACGCCGAGCTGGACTTCCCAACACCGCCGCCCATCGACTTCGACGTCGAGCAGCCGGAGGAGGAGTCGTCGTCTCAGCAACGGCAGCCGAACCAGGCTCCACCGGTGCCGCCCTGGGACGACGAGGAGATGAGCATCCCTCCGGCGCCGGTGCACCAGTTCGACAACCTGCTACCGGTGTTCAACCGTCAGGACTCGAAAGGACCCTCGTCTCCGGGCAGCAAGAGTCTGCCCAGTCCTCCGAGTCCACCATCTTCAGGGAGCGATCCTGGCGCCGAGACCGAGGCTGAGTCCAAGAGCAGCAGCGACGAGCAGACCACCACCACTACCACAACCAAAGTCATGCCGTGTGGATCGAAGACGGCCTACATCGAGCGAACCATCGACGACGGTCCAGACGAGGAAGGTGATGACTCGGTATTCGAGTCGGCATCTCTGGCTAAAGATCCCGAGACACCGAAGGACATTCCACCGCGGCCAGGTATTCTAATAGCGCTGAAAGGATGTTCGAGAGTATGCTTCGCCGCGCATTTTTAGGATAGTCTTTGCAAACGTATTATTATTATTATTGTTTATCAAGCTTGTTGCTGTAAAAGTAGCTGTAATTCGATCAAGGGGATTATATAATTAGTGGGATGGAGAAATTTTCACGCGTACGCGCGAAGTAATTTTTTCTAAAATGGAAGTAAATATTTGCCGAGCGTAGGAGACGTGTTTGCAGCTAAAGACACTCTGCAAGCACTTATACTCTCGTCATTCAGCCGGCAAATATTTATTCGGTAAACTAAGAACTGCTGCATCCTTTTTATAATTGCACACACTCGTTTAATATAGTGCCTTGCCTCTATACGTAATGTACTTTCGAGAGATGATGATACAACACGATGTAAATATATAGCACAATATATAAGTATATTCAGTTTCACGAATAGAAATTCATTGAGAATGATGCATGAGCTGGCTTGTATATACGCCTTGGCACATTATTAATGCACGGAAGCAAGCACACAGAGCGAGTATAGTGTACAGCGTTATAAGGCCTGCAAAGTTAGTTCACAATTAAGCAGTGACACTGTAATTGAGGTATTAGCTGAAAGTTGCTAAACGCGAATTTAGTTTGCTTAAGGAACCAAAATCTGCTGTTTGGGCCACAGGATATTCCTTCAGACGTGTAACGCGCGATCAGGCTTCTGAAATATTCATTAACGTGATTTATCCTCTCGCGTATTTGGAATTGGCGTATCTTCTGAAACTTGTATAGGCGGCCTTTTCGAAAGGTATTGTTGGTCACAGTTGCATAAGTAATGGGTCATCAAACATCTAGGGATCACCCGATGTTAGTTATTTGACCATGTATATCGCTCAGTTTTGACGTTATATTAGACGTATGAAGTTGCTTTGCAAAGACTATCTTAAAAATTCGTGATTGCGAAGGGGAATTCACTATACGACGAGTAGGAGACAGATGTAATCCTCGATGTTAACACGATTCTCAGATGTTTTGTGTAACAGTAATAGCCCACTGTAAATTCAGTAGAAATGGAATTAACCTCACGAGATACATTGCTTATTCCATTAAAACCGAAATGCCCAGCACACACTATAACCAAACTTTCTTACAGAGCCACTTATACTTGGCAGAAATTTAACGTTTACATTAGCTACCAGTTCTCAAAGTTGAATTAAAACATGTAATCTAAACTTTGTTAATAAAAAAAGAAGCTTAAAAGATAGTTAATTTACAGAAAGAGTACGTATGTGTCATACAAAACCGACAAAGATTACCGGCTTAAAATTACACGAACTTTGTAATTTTCTAATTATAATTACGATAAATTATACGAGTATACCGGTATTACGTCTACCGGCAGAGCTTTAAATCTTCAAGTTAGCTCGCAAACTTTAAAAGCAGCAGCAACAGAGTTCTCAGAGGTTTGTTCCATTTCATCTTCGTTAGAGCGTGTAATATCTCTCTTTGAGACGGTGTCAGTTGAGTACAAAGTAAAATTTGAGGCGGCGAGAAATCGTGCAAAAACGCTTGCTCACGCAACGTTACAGATGAAAACAGGCGAAATGAACGTGCGATGTCCCAGGGAATAAATTCAACAGACGTCGTATCTCTTATTTTTTCCGGCAGAGAGAAAAACAAGCTTCCCCCCAGAGAGAGAGAGAGAGAGACACACGAAGAAGCCTCTAGAGCCCGATGAAAGCATCATTTATATAAATAGAAGAGATCTCTATATTTTCTTTCGAGGAGAAAAAAACATGTGGAATCGTTAACACACACGAGGGACAACCAGCTCGAAGGAAAACTTACGTGCTCAACTCATTATCATATCGAAATTGATCGCATTTCTCTCGTACATGAGTTGTTACACGCAAGTTTTCCGTCGTATAGCCGGACATCCTCTATATCCCACTCGTAAATAAATCTTGCGCGGTGAGAGGGAGAGAGAGAAAAAATGGCTTGTTTGTTGGCCGACAGTTCCACCGGTGCCGCGATGGCTGTCGCAAGAGGACGACGAGCCGGAAAACGACGGAGTCTCGGAGGGCTTTGGTGGTATGCAGGAGCCGCCGGCAACGCCTGTAGCTCGTGACGAGCTAGCCATGCGCAGGCACAGGTTCTTCTCGGATCTGCTGCAAGCGGCACGCAGTACGGCCGAGCATCGCGTCAGCTTCGATCCCTTGGGACCTATGGTGCATCCCGGTTAGAGACGACATTTACATCTCTCTGTCTCTGTTATGTCTGTGTGATATGTTGTATTATGTGTGATAAAAATATTTTAATGATGGGAAACAGAAGCAAATGGTTTTAAGCACTTTTGTTTATTCTTGGCGTTGGGATTTTTTTGTTTTTTATTATATTTATGTGACACGATTTATAGATTATCGATAATGGACTGAAAGCTCTAGTAGCCCGCAAAGCGATTCTTTCAGTAAATCAAATTATGAGTAACTTTAGAATAGTACAAGAATACCCTGCCTGACACCGCTGCATCCAAACTTGTGGTTAAAATTAGCATCGTAGTAAAAGTTGACCAAAGTATATTCATTGAAACTCCCAAGATAAGTTCCATCTCATAATGATCCCCCAAATTTTCATTAGTAGAATTGGATCAACTCCAAATAATATTTTAAGCGTATAAACCTTACAAAAATAATCATATATCACGAGAGAAAGATTGTAATAAGTCTATAATATCACACAAAGTTTTTCAATCAAAAGAAATTTCAATGCGAGCGCGAGCTCGGTAATTGACGTCACCTAATTGATGCCGACTTAACAAGTTATCGCGCGGGCTTATTAAGAAAAAGAGAAAATACAACGACGAGTCTCTTTATTCCACCGCGCGAATTTCCACCCACGCGCGCATTCTCTCTAATAATAAAGTGCTCTCTTTCCACTTTCCCGAGAGCTACGCTACTCGAGTAGGCCGTCGCTGCTTCTTGCTATACTAGCCGAGCGTGTCTAGGTCTTCTTTTGACTTTAGAGCAGAAAGTGCGAATACCTGCACCGTAAGGTTACATATTTTCCCTGGCAACCGCGAAATCATGAGAGAGAGAGAGTTGAAGAGAAAAAAAGCTGTCTTGAATGGCTGCGTCAACTATACTAGTCTTCTATATACTAATGAATGAAAACTTTTAGAAAACTTTGTTGCACTACTTGTTCGAGTGTGTATGCTAATTATATCGTGTTGCTAGAATTTACAAGGGAAATTGCTCGTTAATTGCGCGCTCGAGGTAACGGTTTTAATGATTGCTTTGTAAGTAAGCTCGTAAAAATAATTATGATTAATAGTAGTACGTTCCTTTATATTTGAGTGTGTATACCGTCGAGACTCCTCGCAATTCGACTCGCAGCGAGTAGCTTCAAAAGTAATTACAAAACTCAGTTAGCTCTTTAACCGCATTAAGTACTTCAAGCCTCGTTTCTCAAGAAAGACACTGCGCGCGAAGTAAACATTTGTTCGAACAAAGCTCAGAGCATAAATTTTACACAACAGCACTGTTTACAAAACCAAAACGAATATAAGAATATATATACATCCGGAATCAATTTTAGCCGCCCAAAGAACGTTCTAGCTCATATACGAGACCATTAATAACTCCAAGCGTCAGTTGAACGGGGTTAAAGTTTTCGTCGCTCGCTCGATTATCGATGGGTCTAGAGCGTGGGGGAAAATCGGCTAATTTTTTGCATGACGACGCGCGCGCGCGCGCGCTCGGAGCGAATAACCCGCACAGTGGCTGTGTATGCGAGAGTCGCTACTCTGCCGCGACTTATTTATATTTTGCGCTATATTTATAAAACCCTGGCTTCGAATCCAAATTTTGCGCAATACTTAAGTCAGCTCTTGTGAAATGTATATAGTTCTTCTCATGTTTCTTGTGTCTTATTTTTCTCGACTGCATTGTTGGAAGATTTTCGTGACAGTTTAACAACATTTGAAAATACCGCTTGAATAATCGGTTTCGAGCTCAATTAAGCTTCCGACACTGCGTCATTTCTATAATCTAATATATCTAAACGTATAAAATTCACGTATGTATACTGAAACACAGGCTGTGAACACGACGACCGCGAGGAGCACCTGGAGGAGCTGGTGAACCGTCTGGAGAGCGTGACCAAGCGTTTGGAGCAGGTATCGACGCATCCGCAGCAAGTACCCCTACCACCACCCGTACAGACACAAGAGATCGCAGTACAGACCAAATCTCCGTCGCCTGAACGTTCGCTTTCGCTCACAGACGAGCTACCGCCGGAGGAGACATCGCAGTCGTCTTCGAGCTCTCGCGAGTCCACGGTTTCAGTCCCCTCCGTTGTTGAGGTCGTTAAAAGCATGTCGGTCACCGGCTACGAGGACCTGTTGGCCGGTCCGGTCCAGGACTACATCAAGCTCAGCCAGAAGATCGGTGGCGATGTTGCTACCCACTGCAAACTCGTCGACAAGGCCTTCCAGTGAGTCTTAATTGTTTTATTTGCGGTTCATCTTATCGGTTATATAGCGATCAGTTTTTATCTATGAACTTTTGTGCGATTGCTATCTTACAATTTTTATCGTGAGATTATCGAATTAGGATTTTATTGTCCTTAATTTGGAGTAATTCAATTCGAGTGTTTTCTTTCGACATTCTTGACAGTTTGTTAGAGAATACATGTAGTTGACAATAAAGTTTACTCTAATCCGCCGTTTGCCCAACAGGATCCAGCTTCAATTCTTGAAGACGGCGGCGTCACGACCAGCGCCGACAAATCAGACGGAGCAGGTTTCGCTGCTCGGGCCGACCTCGACGCAGATCCAGGAGATCCAGGAGTTCCGCGAGAAGCACAGAGGCTCGCCCTTCTTCAATCATCTGTCGGCCATCAGCGAGAGTATACCCGCTTTGGGATGGGTTGCCGTAGCGCCAACCCCGGCACCCTACGTCAAGGAGATGAATGACGCCGGACAGTTCTACACCAATCGCGTGCTCAAAGACTGGAAGGAGAAGTTAGTTCTTTAAAAGATTATTTGCTACGATGACGTAGTTTACTCTACATTCCTGCCTGTCTGCGATTTTGCTCTTTTTTTGCCGGACTTCGCGATAGCTTGAAAAGGATTGCGATATGAAAATTCTATTCGTATCGAGTTGCCAATAACGCTGTAGGCGACTGAGCTTATTTTCTGTGAAGGCGTAATTTATTGTTTGTGCTGCATATAGATTTGCTTACATGTATGCCGTTCTAATTCTCGTGGAAATGTTCTAGGGACAAAACGCACGTCGAGTGGTGTAAGGCTTGGGTGAAAACCCTGACAGACCTCCAGCAGTTTGTCCGACAGCATCATACCACAGGATTGGTGTGGGCAAAAACTGGATCTGTACCGGCTGGCGGTGTACCACCTCCGCCACCACCGTGCATGATGCCAATGGCCGAGCCTGCGCCAGTAATCAACGACGACAGGAGTGCGCTCTTTGCCGAAATCAATCAAGGCGAAAATATCACAAAAAGTAAGCGACTTGATCTGTCTATTTGTATTCTGATGCAGTTTTAGTGGAAATGCTAGTTTTGAAACCTGTTTAAAAGAAGGAATTTCCTATTATGTTACAAGCAGCTGTGGAATCGTAGAAAATCAACTGTATCGCATAAAATCATATTCAGTATTAAGTGTTATCAACTCTGCAAGAAACTTCATGATCATAGTTATAACATAGCTGACACAAATCATTTTCGAATTTTCTTGGATTCATTAGCGTCAATTTTTAATAATTTCATATCAATAATACTGAACGTCATGTTAGTTTTAAGTTTTGTGATAATCAAACAATTTCTACCAAAATATGTTAATACCTCTTTTTTTACACACGAGCTGATAACAGCTGTAACTTTCATGACATGTGTAATTTTCTTTTGAGTTCAATATTATGGAACAAGAATGTTCAGCGGTAAAAACTATATACAGTAGAATAACACTTATAAAGCACGTTTGTCTCATTAGCAAATTAATTATGGATTCTATATTCGATAAACTACAAAGTATACATTGTTTGTAAAATGAGGAACAGATTATATATCTTTATCCTATAATCATTGATCTCAAAAACAACGCTGTTTCATATTTGGTATTGTTTCATAAACTACTTTCATTAGAAATCGATTGATCGTAGTCGACGATACACGAAGCTAGCTAAAGATGGAAATATTGGTTATTGCAGATTTAAAAAAAGTTACTTCAGATATGCAAACGCATAAGAATACTAATTTAAGAACGGGACCAGCTCCATTCAAAGCTCCAGTAGTAAGTAATAATACAGGATCACCAGTCAAAACAACGCTTCCAGCTAATGTACCTATTGATAAGCCACCAGTTTTCATGCGTGATGGTAAAAAATGGCTAATTGTGAGTTTAATTTCTTACTTTTATTTAAGATTTTTATTTTACTTTTATTTACTGTGCAATCTTTTAATCTAGGAATATCACAAAGGAAACAAGAACCTCGTAGTTGATAACACCGAGATGAACAATGTTATCTACGTATTCCGTTGCCAAGACAGTTCTGTAGTAATCAAAGGCAAAGTTAACTCTGTTGTTATGGATTCCTGTCGTAAATCTGCAGTTGTCGTTGACTCCGTAGTAGCAAGCATTGAATTTGTGAATTGTCAAAGTGTTCAGATGCAGGTAAGTTGATCAACCAATTTCGATCAATAAATCACTGACAGTCGATTTTTTAAAATATATAATTTATTTGATACGAGAGTGGATACAAAAAAATATATAGGCTGCATAATAAATACTAGTAACAAAATACATTCATTGCTGATAATCGCGGCAAAATACTCAAAAAATTATTTTTCCAAATTCGGATTCAATGTATTACTTACACGACTCTTCTATATTCGATAATTGTCTAAGCTCCGGATTTTCGTTCATCATTTGTAAGAATGTAATATAATCTTCTTTAGTTAATTCTTCAGGAATCTCAAATATTTTCAATTCATTTATTTCATTATTTTCTACTGTAAGAAAAGTATTGGGTAAATCGGTTATAGAAGTACTGATATCTAATGTCGAAGGCTTAACTAAAACCTCTGTTTCTTTGCTATCAACTTTACATGGCCATGATTGGGTTTGATTATTTTGCAATTGACACGAACTAGAATCTAATGAACTCACATCCGTAAAATCGATGTTCTCTGACGATGAAGGTAATAACCTGTTCACTTTTGAATTAGACAAAATCATCAAATGATTATTGCCCATAATTGACGCATTGATTTTTTCTTCATTTGTAGCACTTTTAAGTTCAATTTCTTTATTACTAATATACTCCAAAAATTGTTCTGAATTTAAAACTTTGCTAGTAATTTTGTCGTTTTCATCCGTTACGTTTACATAAACAATTGCTTCTTGTTTGTCATCATTGGAATTCTGTAATCCTGCAATTAATTGTTCATTTTCCGTTCTGTAACTATCTAAGACTAGAGGCTCTTGTACTGGGCTCGATCGAGATTCACTTATATTTTTTCTCGTGGATTCTAATCTATTTTTTGATATCGGTATACAGGACTTAGAAGATGATTTACTTGATAAAGTTAATGATTCAAAAGAATTTTTTCTTTCAATATCAACTCTGCTGTTATGATTTTCAGTTGGTTCTCTTGGAGATACCGTAAAATGTGATTTCGATGATCGACTAGAAAGAGATTTATAAGAATTATTTCTTTTAGTCCCCGATATACTTTTGTCCGCGACCGTCGTAGTTTCAAAATGAGATTTTGGAGACGAGTTGCCAGAAACAACCAATGATTCAAATGGGCATTTTTTCGTTTCCTCGAGTTCGACAAGTTTATTATCTTCATCATTATCTTTATGCTCTCTGGGTGTATGCGATATTGAGGATGATTTACTTGAAGATGTAAGTGATTCGAAAGATGGTTCCCCTTTAGCATTAGTTTTATTGTTGAAAGAAATCTCACGTGGAGTGGCATAAGATTTTGACCTTCTAAACATTGGTGACGAACTGTGTTTCTCTACTAATGATAAATTTAAATTACTTTTTGCTCTAATTTGTCGATTATTTTTAAAATCGGTGACATTTTTAGCAGACTGCTTTTGAAGATTAATTGAGTTCAAATTTTTCTGAATTTTAGTCACACTGTGTTCTGCATTTCGCAACGACGAAGAATAATGTGCACTATTTGGTACTATGCAGGCAGGGTAATTATCACTCCTTGGACTAGGGACATAATTGTTAGGTTGTACATTTGTTGGATTATTGTCAGCAGATGATAAAGATTTATTTTCGATAGTTTCCAATCTATCAAATGCTATTATGCTTAAATTTTCTTGAACAAGTGGATTTTCTGTGGTTGATTCGTTACTACAATGAAAATCACTCTTATTTGTTTCATTAATTTCTTCTATCAGAGGCTTAATATTAAGTAGTTCGTCAACAGGGACTTGTTTTCTTGAGAATTCATCATTTTCAAACGTAAGTAGCTCGACGCACATTTTTTCATCCGCACAGCTAGTGCACATTTTGTTATCTTTTAATTGGTGATCATGTTCAAGATTTTCAATTTTAGTACACTCTGTTTCAGAATTTTGTGTATCTCCATCTGCAATGGTATTTGTTTTTTTCTCATCTATTTCATTTTCCTTATCATCAGTTTTTTCCAACATAGTTTCTTTTGGAGTTTTGTGATCGTCAGCATTCTCAGAAGATGAACTGTGCACACAAGCAAGATTATCGATATTACTTTCAAAAATTTTGTATTTTTTTGTACTATGCAACTGTGAACAGTTATCTGATTCTTCATTTTCTGACTGTGCAGGTTCTATAAACTTGTGAGAATCAATGAGGTTATTTATAGAATCCATTGAAAGATTCTTTTTTGATTTTGTATCCGATGAACTTCGCGCAGATTTACTCCTTCGTTCACTTTCAATTAGTCTATCGATCAATCTATTTACACTTGTATCACTGGATGATTCAGTTAGTTTACTTGAGTTCAATTCACTTACTAAATTCAGTGTCTCTATATTTTGATTTTCGTTATCCTTGGAAATCACTTCAGTTGCAGAGACTGAATTTGAATATTCTTGGACATTCTCAACATTAAGGTTCAAACTTTGACTTTCACTATCCGACAAATTGACGTTAACGTTATCGAATATCGTACTTTTATTTTCAGGCAATTTAATTTTTGAAAAATTTTCGTTAGACATATTTGTGCTTTTATCTTCTTCCCGATGGTTTTTGTTAGTGACGTTAATTTCTATTTCTTGCGAGTTGGTGCATTTTTCCAATGTTTTACGAACATCTATGTTACCTCTATCTGTGGAACTGCTGTCACTTGATTCTTCAGAGATCATATCAAGCATCTTGGGTTCAAACGGATTCTCTATACTGTCCCAATACGTATACTCATCAGTTTTATCGTCGGCATTAGATTCTTCAAATTCTGGTTCATACTCTTTTCGTAGTTCTATACGTGATAAGAGTTCTCTCTTAATCCTTAGAGCTTCTTCTAAAAGTGCACTCGTTGATTTGTCATCAGAGTCACTTTCCTTGGAAGTTTCCTCTACACTCAATTTTTCTGAAGTGACTGAAATTTTATCATTGTTGTTTGATGACCCTGATTTATCAGAAAAACATTCGGAATCTCCATCACCCTTGTGCATTTCCATCAGTTTAGTACCAGTGGCAACGTGTAATATACTTTTATTTACGCCATTCTTATAAGCACTTAGTTCTTTTGATAATTCGCGAATATTGGATTTGTTACATTTTTTACGAACACTATTTTCGTCTCTGCTGCACTCCATCGCATTCGCGACTGATGAGTACTCATTGTTTGATGGATATGAAATAAACTGTCTAGGTCTTTCTCCATCCAAAATCATTGCATTATAAGCAGTATACATGGCTATTAGGTCCGACATGTTGCGTTTCTTAATACTTCTCCTCGAGTCAATAGCATCGTAAATATTTTTACGTTTCCTGCAACGCAGGTCATTGTGACCACGGCCATTATTACCACGCCCTTGATATGAATTGGTATGCGCCATAACAGTCCAGTCTCTTAACGTACAGTTCTTAAGAGATAAATGAAGATTTTCTAATCTTCTTTTAACTTCATAGAGTGTTTTACGAGTATCACTTTGTACCTCGGTGTCGCTAGGACAAGAACTGGCAATTTGACCTTTCCACGTTGGTGCTAAGGAACTCGAGAGTAACGTGAAATCTGTTGATAAATTATCCGAAAACTCTGCTTCAGATTGAGATATTTCTGTATCCATATGTGTTTGGTATCCCGTTGAATAGACATTGTTTATTTCTCTTTTATTCCTCTTTCTGAAAGTTAAATCGTTTGTTTTAAGTCTGAAGTTACAAGACAACAATATTTCTATAACCTGCTCAGAACTGTATAATACCTAGTCAAAAGACTCTTGATCCAAGAGTTTTCTTTGCCAAATTTAGAAGGGCTAATTTCGGTAGCCTGTAAGTCGCTCTTTGCGCTTGTTTTTGACAAACTTGGTAGTGGCCATGTACCGTACTGAGCTTTGTAGGTAAGAATGTTTACTTTTAATTCAAGATCCTGAACTTTATAACCAACTTGTTCAAGACTTTGATTATTTCTTTGGATCTCTTTCGTCCATCGGACTTGCCAGTAGATTAAATGAACAGCAGTTGTACATATCAACAGCAATGCTAAAATCTTTAAGAACTTTATTATAAATTAGAATAAAAAATTGAATTTAAAAATAAAATTTTTTCCTAACCCTCCAGAGTATCGTCTCATTTGCTAAGCATTCTGCAACATCTGTCACAACCTCAGACCAAATATAATCAGCTAGGGCAAAAGGACATCCCATCCAATCAAACGCACAGTTCGTTAAAACAGGCTCAAAATCTCCACCTGCGTTCACAGAATCGCGAATAATTAAAATCGAATAGAATCGCACTTGTCTGTGCAGTAGATGTGTATTTACCGAATCTCCAGCGCATTTTTCGTGGTGTTAGTATCGACTATTACGATTTAGATAACGGTAAAAGCATCTTAGCGATCGTGATCATCGCGTGTTTGGTTACTCTATTTGCAGGCTATGACTTTTGACACATCCGATATTCGTACTGAAGTTGTCAGTGCTTTGTGTTGTTTCTCTTAATTTTCGACGTACTCACGCGCAACTTCAAATTTTCATCCACGTAACTTTTTGCAGGTACTTGGAAAAGTTCCGACAATTTCTATTGACAAGACTGATGGGTGTCAAATGTACCTCAATAAGGATACGCTGGATGTTGAACTGATTACAAGCAAGTCCAGCGAGATGAACGTTATGGTACCCATAGGAAATAATGATTATGTAAGAAATATTTTACTTGGAATATTAAACATATTGAAAAGTGTAAATCTCTTACTGATATTTTGAAATTTTTCGCAGACGGAGTATCCTGTTCCAGAGCAATTTAAAACAAAAATCACTGAGAAAGGACTCAGTACGGTCGCCGTAGATTCGCTGGGATAAATTGAAGTAATTTATTAGTTCAAACAAATAATCAATTTATATTTCATCATTTCCTAAAGATAATTATCGTTTGATTATTAATTTATTTTCTTTAAATCTTGTGGGCAGATATAGCCCTAGGCTTGCGATACATCACGTAATTTCTATACTTTCTATCCGTTCATTAACTCTTATTTGGAGCAGTGAATTGCTTTTATCTGTGTTTAAATCGATTCCCAATTGTGTATGTAATGCGAAGTTTTTATCGAATGTTTTTATCAAACGATTGTGCAAAATTTTTAATCAACATAAATTTTGTTCTTAGATAAAAGTAAAAAATCGAAAAAACTTTTTAACGAATAAAAAAATGAATACTCGTATCAAAGACGTGAGATTATGAATTTAGAATCATGTGGCGAAAATTTAGTAACTTTGAATATACCATTACAATTTGGATACAAGTTCCGAGTCTTTTCGCCTCCACTTTTATACATTTACAGTTTTGTATTACTGTCCTCGACACTTTTGTCAGTGGGAATTGAAAGTTTGTATGCCTAGGAATTTTACAAGTATTGTAAACTAAATCGATTTTCGAAAGCAATCGAAGAACTATCTGATGCTTCTAAATTCCAATGGTGCAGAATGATTTTGACTCTTTGACACATGCTAATCCTAGATACCTATAATCTAGCGTTAAAAAAGTTGCCTAAGACTATTTAAAAGTAAAAGAGTAATAGTAAAAGTACACGAAAAGACTGTGCTTTAATAAGTAGCAATATCGGATTAACTTGCAAGTCTTGTAAGGACGACAAGGACGATTCTGTGCTTTGAATTTCATAGCATAAGTGATTAGAGTCCATCTGTTAACCCTTATTTCTTTTATTAAACCGTCAGTAACTTCAGAGTAACACGAAAATCAATGTGAAATTTTAAATATCTTTTAAATACTTTCAGCAATGTTTTGTCTATGATCTTGATCTCTTAATAAAAATCATTGAACCAAT
Organism: Cecidostiba fungosa; assembly: GCA_900474305.1. Taxonomy (NCBI): domain Eukaryota; kingdom Metazoa; phylum Arthropoda; class Insecta; order Hymenoptera; family Pteromalidae; genus Cecidostiba; species Cecidostiba fungosa. Next base: position 26,258 of record UCOJ01000276.1, on the reverse strand, counting down.
TATACGTTTCGATACTTCTCCGGCTGAACCTCTCCTCGTAATAACTCGACATGCTTTTTTTTAACAAATTATTTATTTTCATTGTACATTTACCTTTATGTATACTCCATTCCATAAACGTGCAATATTCGCTATACTTATTATTATATTAAAATGAAAGAACCAAGGAATCATTATATGTTTTTGATAAGTGAATTATTCTGTTTTATTCTATGTTGTTTGTATAAATTGCCGCGCGAGCTTAAGCTGCATTCACGCCAGCTTGTCTTGAAATTCTTCTGCCAAGGCAATCGTTTTACATTTTGTCAAACGACAGATTTGAACTGCGTATGTTTAAAACTCGTTTTTTTTTCGTTCACCAATACATATGCTTCAATGATGACATGTTTATTGACAATGATAATAATTCTAATGCATTAATGATATCGAATAGCGATAATTTATAATTCATAGATTTGGTATAATAAGGTGAATAAATAAACAAATAACTCGTTCTTACAATTTTATAGACGCATTTTTAGTCTACTATATATAATATATAAAGCTATTCTTAAACACTTTCTTTGATGTTTTTACAACTTATGTAGTCTTAAGGATTCACTTAAGCGCGATTTATTTTTACAACTTATGTATTATTTTTTTCGACTTCAGTACTTAACAATTTTTTTGTGTTCATCGACTTTACTTGATTTCCACGTAACTATAAACTTTGCTTATTCCTAATGTCTCCGGAATCCTTAAGCCCACGAAATAAATGAGCCATTCCTGAGATAAACCGCGAAGAGAAAAATCTTACTCCGAATGGTGAAATTACAAATAATAAAAAAAGAATACTGTAAACGTATCACTGCGAATGCGTGCGACAACTCATTCACGAATTATATGACTAGACATTACGATTGTTAAATTCGGAATAATCTTTGGTATAATTACACATCTTGACGTTGAAAAAGTAAGCACCATCCATCAGAGGATCGACCTGGCAGATGCACACTTCTTTTCGACTCTTAGCTTAACCGTGTATGACAGTACAATAATAATCGTGATAATAATCAATGCAATGTACACAACGATAGATTGTAAGATGCCGAGGAAAAATAGAGATCTCTATATATATGTATGTATATGCGATAGTGAGGGGTTGAAGGGTGGGAGAGTAGTAGCCCTTTACGGATGATCGGCGCTGCTGAAGTAGCTACTTTGCATCATGAAGAGCTTGTCGATGGGATTGTGCATGGTCGAGTGGAGGCTCTGGGACAGAGTCGGCATCTCCGGACCGCCGGGGCCGTTACCACCACCGGGTGCGTGATGCGAGTGCGATCCACCCTGGTGACTGCCATCCGGACCGGCGCCGCTCTCGCTCTCGCCGCCGAGCTCGAAAGCAGCCTCCGTTCCGTCGATCGATATGTCGCTGCTGCAGTAACTGTCGCCCGAGTGGCCTGGGTATGCGTCTGAAAGCAAAACGTTTATATTGAGTCGTCTGACAATACAGGATCTTTTCTACTGGCGAATATTTTTTGCATGCACTACTGTCCGTCGATAAGAGAGGACGCTAGAGAAGGTACTGAGAGATGGGGTGAATGGTTAGGCAGGGTTCTGATGTTGCATCAATCAAAAGAAGGGGTTGAGCAGGAATTTACAGAAGCTCTGTGTGAAAGATTGAACTCATGACAGCAAAAGTGTAAAATTGTACTTTTCTCTTTAATTTCACACGTATTGTAAAAACTAAATCGATTTTCGAAAGCAAATGTGCGATACGTACCATCAGGCGAATAGGGATTATTAGGATTGAGCGGTTGCGTCGCCGATGGAAAGTTGGAAGACTCCCCGTCTCGCATAGTCAACGCGTTCATATAGTGACCTACGATTCAAGCACAGAATTCATAAGTCATCTTGAGCGCACAAAGGAAAAAAAAGTGAAAAATCAATCAAAAAAGAAACTAACTGTGATCGCTGTGTGGGCTCTCTGGTTTCCGCTCCTCCTTGGGCTCCTTATCGGAACCAGGCTCGGTCTTGGCTTTCCGCTGAAGCTTCTTCATCTTGGCGCGTTGATTTTGAAACCAGACTTGCACGACTCTGACGCTGAGTCCTGTGTCCTTGGCGAGGGCCTCGCGTACCTTGCGACAGGGCTTCGGCGAGATCTCGAACGAGGCCTTGAACTGCCGCCTCTGTACGGAGGTGAGGATCGTCCTTGGTCTCTTTGGACCTCTTCTGCCGTCCCTTGGTCTGCTGTCGTCCAGTAGGTCGTCGTCTAAAGAAGAGGAAAAAGAAAATATTGCTTGTGAGATATGTATCAAACCATTTTTTGTCTAAGATCGAGACTCGTCGCGGCAAAGTCTTATCATTGTACCTGATGATTGCAATCGCGCCTAGTCTGCAACGCTGCTGCCGTCTCGAGGAGCACAGTAGATCCTGCTGCTACTGTAAACGTTGCAGACTAGAGTTATGCAGATTGCATATCAAAAGCTTCTTAACCAATGCTAAACATATCCAACCAACTCACCTTGTGGACTGTTCATGTTGTAGATGTCGTTCTGAAACTCCCTCTTGCAGAGCGGCAGTCCATGTCGAAGGATGAAGTGAGCACCTCGGAGTAGCTGATCACCGCAGATGCAGCAGACGAAGCAGTCGACGTGGAAGACGGGTCCGTTGAGGGCCGATTGGCTGCAGTTTGGTACCCGCATCACCAGCTCGTTCGACTCGATCTTCTGCCGACAACGCGCGCACTTGGCCCCGTAGATGCGCTGGTAGTCGGCTCTGCAGTAGAACTTGCAGTCACGGGCGTAGCAGACGTGCGACAGGGGTGTCGAGCACTCGCAGCAGGAGAGACAGGTCTCGTGGTAGTTGCGCTCGTTCACTCGCATCACGTACTTGTCGGCTATGCCTCGGCCGCAGTTGGCGCACACGCCCTCCATCAGGTTCGACTCCTGTTTCACCGAGATCGTGCCCTCTGTTATACAAAAGAGTTATTATTATTTTTCTCTTTTTTTTCGAGTACAGTATCATGTCGGAAAGGAGAAACAGCGGCCATCTGCGGTACCGACGGGTGGCTCTCAGTCGAGTGTTTGGTATGATTTCATGCGCGCACATAAGCGTGCAAGTATCAAGAAGTGCGGCAAACAAATCCTGCTGCTAGGATGAGGATGCCACTTTCGCAGTAGATGCAGATGGTCGCTTCGCGTGTGTTATTTTTCAAGCGGAGAGAGGGAGACGAGTGCTTTTATATAGGTATGTGTATGTGTACATCAGTAGAAAAGTCAAGCTCCGGTCCGACGGGAGAAAGAGACAATAGAAGAGAGTACTCACCGCCCACGTTATTGTTAACCGCTTGTCGGCATGCAATTGGAGGTCCCGCGGAGAGGGCCGGGCTTATCGACACCTCCGACACCGCGTTCAGCGAGTTTTGCATCAGCGTCGTGTAGTGTTCCAGCATTTTGATGTCTATTGTCGTCGATTATTCGCTGCACAAGTTTCAATAATCTTCTCATACACCTTCGTCACGACTTCAGTACGGAGACACCCGGCACACTCTTCGACATCTTCACGGAAATTAAAAAAAATAAATTATAAAAATCACCAAACTAGCTTGTTCTTCCTTCGAGAGTCATCACTTTTCACCCGTAGATATACGATTGCGTATCGTGTGTATAACGAAATGTACGTGGACGATTAGAGCGACGAGGCACGTCCGTATCAGCGCAGTTCCGAGCAGCGACTCACTCATCCCCTGACGCTTGGAGCTCTGTCTGTCGCCGGTGGGGGTAGGCGGTGCTTTGTCGAAAAAGACTGTAACCCCTATTGGTCGGTTAGGGTGACGCCCCGGAGTTGCCGCAATGGCGGGGGATGTTATTGTGTCTGACCTCAGCGGTACTCAACTCGGATCCCTCCCGGCGCGAATCAATACGACGAGAGAGAGAGAGAGAGAGGAATGCCATACTCCCCTCTGTGTCTGTGCTATCAGTCGCGTATTTTTTCGCAAAAGAGTTCGCTTTCTCTCTACGGCCGATTGGTTTTGCCCCTTTTCGTTATTTTTATTTTTTTTTTTTGCAGCCTTTTTGCTTTTAATTCTCATGCGAGCTGCTCCTTTATGCGCAGCGGCTTTTTTTCATACCGATGCAAGAGCGGGACGTTTATGCCGCGGCTTTAAAAAGAGTTACTCGCGATATTGGGTCGTTCGATGCGACCGTTTTTTTTTTTCGTTCGTTCGTGCGGCTACTGGCTGCGATGCAGTTAGCGAGAAGATTATCGCTCGGGCTGCGAACGTTAATAATGATTTTACTGCGCTTCTCGTTGCAGCGCGCGCGTATGATGAAGCTCGTGAAATGTGCAATGGGTATATGGGGATGTTTTATCTATGGGAGCGCGAAACTCGTTTGACTTTGGGATGGTCTGGAAACTTTCGTGGTGTTGCCGTTGATGTGTATTATATATATTTAGTTCGATGTTTTGTGGATATTTAGGTATACTTTTGAATTTTCAAAAGATAGTATTGAATGTATAAGCGATTGTGTTTTCAGATCTACGATTGTTTGGGCTTTTGGGGTAAGCGTCGATGTTTATTTTCACTGGATATTTGCGAGTATTTAAGGATTAATCTTTTTTGGTTCTTTATGATTGTCTTATAATTTAATTCAAGTTAACACTAAACGCGTATTTACTTCTTTCTTATAGGATCACGGATTTCAATAGAAAATACCAGGATCTGTTACGTTAAATTCTAATCTCATGCCATTATAGACTTGGAAATTTTCTGTATGTCTGAAAATATAACTTGATATTTAGTTTGACTTTTTCTAAAAACAGTGTGCTTAACCATGGGAATTTTTCGGGTACAAAAAGACTGCTTAGCACTTTTTTAACGATCGCTATGCAACGAACATCGAAAAGTATCGTATACGCGTCGTACAATGAATTTGCGTCTCAACACTATTGTAGACGCCGAACGCATTTATAGGCCTTTATTTTTATGTCCCAAAGGCTGCTGAGCAATTATCATTTTCTTGACACTTTACTATTTCAATCGTTTGATAATTCAAGTAAATATAAGCACTCAAACTTAATATCGCGTGAAACCGTGCAACATTGAGTTTGCAAATCTCAACTATGTTTATTTCACCCAACTCTCGTGCACCAGCATCAAACTGCATCGACTTTCAACAATATTTCCACAAAAGTTCAACCACCCAAAACTTCATAACATTCAATTTCCTCCAAAGCTCAAAGAACCCAACCCGCTATCCTCAAACACCAAAACTTCCGTCAAAGCTCGACTTCTCCCTACAGCACATCTCGTGCATTGAAAAATTCATCCAGAAGAAAAATTGAAAAGCTGAAAGAAGAAGCTCGAAGAAAACAAGGCCAAAAACTCGGAGAAGAAAGTCCATCTCTTTCTTATAGAGAAGTCTACTGCAGAGAAGAGGTGGAAGAGAGAGAGAAAGGTCGCGCAAGCACAGAGAGGAAGGAATATGATGGCGCGCGCGCGCGTCGTTTGTGGAGGGGCGAGCTTGCGCGATATACGATCGGGAGGGGTGGTCACGAGGGCGGGAATTGTAGGTGGGATGCCGTCGCCGACGATGTGTTGCGCGCGCGCTGCTTTCTCTCTCTGTCTCTCTCTCTCTCTTTGAAGGGATATAGAGCTTGCAGCGAGTTTTCCAGAAAAAAACCTGTCTGTGATGTTTTTCCTAGGACTATTTTGTTTATTGACGCAATATTTGGATGGATAGCGGTGGGGTATAGGTCTTTTGGATATATGCGGTGAGGGTTTGTTCAAGGATGAGGGTGAGGTGAGGCTGGCAAGATGGCGTTGTCTCCAAGAATGTTTGGTTTAATTTCAGTTTGTTTTTAAGTGCCGTTATTGAGTTTACAGTGAATCTAAGAATTTTCTGTTGTGAAAATAAATCCCATAGAATTCGATTAAGAATCCATTCTAAAGTATTGAATACAAAAGCGTCTACATAAATTTTCAGGCAGCTCTAGTACATAAAAAGAAAAAATCTGATGTTTTTATGTTTTTTATAGATAATCACGAATTCGTCGCGCTAATTTATCAAAATACAGTCATTGTATTGCTTTTGACTAGCGGTCGAGAACCACCTCAAAATGTTAAGGATTTTCCTGTATCATGTGATATATCTAACTAAAATAAATAATTTAATCTGAAGACCATGCAGCTCTACCCGCCGACATGAATGTCAAAAAATATCGAATCCACCTGCAAGTGCTCGTCGTATATCCTTATCTCTCTCAGCACAAAGCCGAATTAATCGTTCTACAAACACGCAAGAAAGAATGTAGGATCGAAGCTACACAACAGGTACATACATCGGATATAGATATGAATATCAGCTTAAGATAATCTTTGCGCGAAACGAGGGTCGTCATTGTTGCAGCTGCGGTTTATATATTTCGTAATACACTCGATACAGCGCACATCGAATTAAAGTCCTCGACGCAACTTTCCGAACAATTTTCGAACTCGCTAATGCAAACCTAATAGAACTTTCCGCAGAATCAATATAACCGCGCCGCACAACAATGTTTGTCCTATATGAAATATATTTCCTGTTTATTCGGCAGCTTCATTAGATATCAATATATTAGTTTATCCTCTGCGCAATATCGATATCGCAATAACTCCCCTCAGCACAAAAGCGCAATCTCTTTTTTTCCCGCATTTTTCAGTCCTTCAAATAATCGATCTACGCAATTTTCCAAAGCATCGGTTTACCCCAAAAGAGAGAGAGAGAGAGCGAAAAAGCCAAAACAGGAAGAATCGAGGGTCACTCGAGCCTCGTTGTCTCGCAAATCAATTAGAGCTGTATACAGCGCGTTATTCGACTACGTAAAAGCGTGAAATTCGTGATCCGAGACGCGCAAGGATTTATATATAGCGCATCAGAAAGAGCGAGCGAGCAGTGTCCCTGTTTGACAAATAAAAGCCCGGCTCTTTATGCCCGTAAACACAATCCCTCGATGATACGGCTAGTTGGGCATTAAACTTTGGTATGCCGCGTCGTCTGTCTATAGAGAGACACGTCGTAGGGGGTGGCATATATATATATCACGTATAGGGAGAGAGAGAGAGAGAGCAAGAGGCCCCGATGCGATGCAAAGTATTTCGAGCAAAGGGGGGTCGAGGAAGAAACACGTGCGTATATACGCCAAGGGGAGAACTGTCGAGGCCGACGCTTTTCTTCGCGTCTTGTTACGGATCGCGAGTATCGATTGGCGCTTTTGACTGTTTTGTATAGGATCGATATGCCTCCTCCTCCTCTGGATTCCTTGAATAATTTTGCGTTAATTGTACGGAATTGCTTAAACTTTTTAAACTCGGAGGAAGAAAAAAAAGAATCTGGACCGCAGAACGACCGTCAACACATCGTATCAATCACACACTCGACCTCGACATCATCGGTTACGCCTCGTTGTACATAGGAGAAGAAAAAAAAGAGAGACAGACTCACCCCTCGTCGTTTCCCCTCGAATTCCTGATTCGCGAAAATGAGCTGCGTTCAAGCTGCTAAACGCCAGTGCGCCGATTCGTCATCGCTAATCGAGTTACGCTATAAGTCGCAGCAGTCGCACACAGTAGGTATATATAGCCTGACGTCGGCAGGCGAGCTGTAGTATAGGATGACAAAGGATGAAAAATGCGGCTCCGCAGGTGCAGCCTATATGCACCCCTTCCCGCGTCTACTATATATATATTCTACCCCCTACGCTTACGCGCGTCTCGAATGCCGGGCGTGTAATTATGCCGAAAGGTCGTCGCGGAGAAGCTGCGTCGATCTCCCCTGTATTTATGTATATATACGTGCGTGAGGAGACAAACTATCGCGCGCGTCTTTTTTTATATGTATATAGCCGCACACACGCGGAGAGCTTGCGCGATACCTACCCCTTATTTTATAGTCTTAAATCGGATAATTTATGATCTTTCGCTGTTGGGTATGGTATACGTAACTCTTTAAATCCCGGAGCGCATGGAAATTAATTCAAAGCGTGAAATTATTGCTCTCGGTAAGGTGCACACGTGTTTGATGCCTCCATTAGGGTTGTACTAAGTGTATACGTGATGTGTTTTGAACTTTTTATAGAGATTGTTGCGGTGGTCAGCGTTGTATATGTGGCTGGTTTTGCTTCTTATATTTTCGTTTGTTGGCCTGTTTTTTTATTTATTTGAGAAAAAACGAAAAGTTAAAAAAAATCATTTGCGTGTAACAATTAAGCTTAAAAAATAAAAGCTTGTAAACTTAATCTCAATAAATTTTGATATTTTTAGTCACTTTAAAAAAAATAATAATATAATCTCCACTTACTGCCTTATACTGATATTCGTGTAGACTTTATTTTCTGAAAGAAATGAAGCACTTTATAAGTTTTTAAAAAAATTAACGTTTTTAAATCGTTATTGCAAGTAGCCTACCGCGACCATCCCAGCCGATCATCAAACACATCCACCCGATTTTCGCCATCATTCACTTCAATTCAATTTTACAGTCTATACGTCGAGATTCTCAAACGAGCAACATCGTATCAATCATTAACACTTAAAAAATCCCCATCACGACCTCCGCTCCCTCTCTCTCATCCCCATAATTAGAAAACAATGAGACGAGGGACGACATCAGGGTCATCAGTAGCAGGGGTAAAATTACGCATAGCAAAGAAAAAAAAATTAAAGAATTCAGCTATCCGCACATATATATACGCGGCCAGTGCGATCAAGCCGACCCTTTTCCACACGGCGCGACGATGACAATAGAGATCTCGTATAAAATGCAATAACACGCTCTAGCCTCTGTGTCTCGAAAAGCACGTATATATGCGCGCGCGCGCGAGACCGAGAGAGATGGATATATATAAAGGGGAGCTCGCGAGTGAGAGTATAACAAGGGGCCAGTATAGAGGCAACGCGCGATTGCGTTTCAGGAATGCGTTATGACTACTTTGTCGGGAATCCAGTATCTCTCTTCTCTTGCCGATGCTCGCTCGAGTGTACTGACTGTGTGTGATGCTGGAAGGAAAACAAAATTATTTCAAATAAACGAATTTCTCATAAAATTTAAATAATCCACCAGTGATGGGAATATAGAGCCGTCCCCGCTAATCATGCCGAAATCCAAATATCAGATGTATAGGGTATACACGCACGACTGGACGGTTATATGCGTATAAAGGTGAGTGTTACATCGCGATCAACATCGAATATATTCGGGAGGCGGCACACTACTTCAAAGCCTGATTTTCCGCGTGCTTAAGCTGCACGTGCCGGCGCACGGCCTGATACTCACAGTCCTCTGTATGTGTGATATCGCTCGGATGAGCTCCGCGACACGAGACCAGAGATAAAAAGCTCGATTGCACCTATAGGTAGCCGCGGGGTGTCGTCCTCGCTTTATTTTTATTAAACGTTACGTGTCTATATCTGATCTGTCGAGATTCTTCTCACGATCTAGGTATATTATATGTTGTACTTACACTACTCGCAGGCGTGTTTCGACGATGAATTTTCATTGCTATGTATGAGTGTCCTGCGGAGCGACTCTCTCTTATATATACTTATTCCGTTTCGTGTTTCCATAAAAATGTTAATACTCCCGGTGAAACAACGTGTTCGGGCTTTTTATAATATACCCCAAAAACAAACAAAGAGCCGACTGTGCGAAAATCGGAAAAGCGCATCGCTTCCCACATCATCCAGAAGATCCTCCTTGTCTATCGCAAGTCGGCCGAGAACAATATATCGGCGAATATTTACAGAAGCATGTCCTCGCCCGCGGCGACCATGTGTGTGTGTGTCTGTGTGCGAGATGCAGGGTCAATTTTGCCCGTGTGCAACTCGCCCGTCTATGTCTCTCTACTAGCGCTCCACAGGGGGGAGATCCGAGAGAGAGAGAGAGAGAGAGAACTGGTTGAATGGAGCGCGTAAACTGTATGTGTGTGTGTGTACCTAGAGGGGGTGGTATATAGAAGTCAGGAGGGAGAGATCGCACGGGCTTATCATATTGACAGAGGTCACGTGGCTATGGGCTGCTGCTGCTGCTCCTGCTCCTGCGGATCATCGAGAGATCCTGGGAAAGCGACTTGGCAAATACGACGAGTTTCGCGCAAAAATCACAACTTTTTCTGGGAAAATAGTGCTGGGCGCGTGTGGCTGCTGCTGTGGGAATTTTTCGTGGAAAATTGTTTTTGCTTCTATCGAGAGTTTTAGGTGAAATTGCAAAGCTTTGTCGTGAGATACCGGTATCGTGTGATAAAGCAATAGAATATTTAAATATTTCTCACCTGCGTGATATCTATATTCAAATTTGAGAAATAGCGAAAAACCATCAGCTGATATGAATCGTTACAGGCCACAAGATTTTTTCACACAAACCCGTGTGAATGCACATCCCAGCACACCCGCAGAGCAGCACCTTATGTTCGCCGTCGTTAAACGTCGTATATATCGGTGCAGCAGTCCCACAACTGGGAATTTCGGCAATACAGTATTATACACATCCGAAATGAAGTTGTAAACGGTGGGCATGCTCGCGTGGGAGGTGTCGATCTGCCGCAGGTTTTCATCCCAATGTGGGAGAGAAAACGTCCGGGATATGATGTAGGCTTGATCCAAGGAGGGTAGTAGCGACTACGACGACACGTGACTTGGTCGCGTGCCGGGGATTACTAATTGTGCCTGAAGGACGATCATAATATCCATGAACCCAGTGCCGCATCCGCCGGGATACAGTTAATATCTGCTCTACGGCAAACATCGTCGAATTCACGGCTTAGCCCCCGCCGGTGAATAAAAGGCCTGCGTACTTTTTCTTCTACCCGCCGGGATTACAGCAAGTATGAGTTGGATATTTATTATTTGATTTTCACACATTTAAGTCCCTGCGCTCGTCGATGATGAATTTTCATAGACCGTCGTTGCTGCACGCGTGCCTGACGTGCGCCGTCGGTTATATGTATATAGCTACTGTATTATATATTATATATGCAGGATTGAGTAGTCGAGATGCGAAAGTTTGCTTTTAATAGCTTTAATCGTTCTGTGGCTTTTGACTTGGATATGCATTCGTAATGAGCTACGCCTACTTTCGGGGAGACATCGTGCTCGCTTGTAACTTTTCATTCTAATAGAAGTAAAACTATTATTTCTGATGCTTTGCACTTTTCTTGGAATATGAATAATTATTATTGCTCTGCTTGTACAAACCTATTTATTTGTGCAGTAAACAGCGTTTTTCACACAAACTTTAACGTATTTATTTTACTTTACGCAATTTTGTATAGACCATATTTCTGGAAACAATGATGGTTCAATAACAGTTTAAGCGATAAAATTGCCTGACAAAAATTGAAAAAATCGCAGTTTCACCCTACGAGCAACAACAAAAGCTATTAAAAAAAAAATACAAAAATTTTCCGTGATTCTCTTCACTCAGCAGCATCAAAGAATCAACAAAATAGTACCGACATTACACGCTATACTGCGCTCGAATGAAATCCACTGAACCTTTCCCGCAAGTGGTAAGATTCGTGGCCAGTAGCTATATAAGACGCTCGCAGAGCACGTGTGTTCCGGAGGTTCCCTCGAGTGCCACCGCGGAGCTACAATCGGGAGTCTTCAGTGACTCTCAATTCTAAAACGCTCTGAGCGAAGGTCCCTGGATCTCGGGCAGAAAGTGCCGCAGCGTAATCGCTGTTAGCCTCCGCCGTCGGCTCATCGAAGAGAGGAAGCTTCGGCTGATCTTTCGAGCTGGGCGCGAGTGTATTGGTCAAAGTAAAGTAATGTGCTTGCACGTCGCTTTGCGACGAACTTAACAGGGCCTACTCCGAGGAAACTTCTTCTTTTTTTTTTTATTCCACCTGTTTTTGATTACCCAACCCGTCACCGATAACAGTGTGTATGCAGCTTGAACCTCTCGATAGATTTCGTTATCCCTTTTGTAGAACAATAAACCGGGGCCGGTTTATCTATCGACATGTGTGCGTACGTGTGTGTGTGTGTTCGATATCAATATTTGGCCTGTGCAAAGATAAAGCGAAATTAAATTCTAATTTTACGTTGCAACAAATTCTCCTTATTTAAGGGAAAAAAGCGCGTGCGTTTGCAAATATATTTACCTAGCTTTCCGCGAATGTGACAGCTCGGCGAGATGAAAAGTTAATATTGAAACTGCAGCTGTTTAACAACTCCGAATTAAAATAAACGCAAGGCAAATATCCGAAAAAAAAAACGAGAACATCGCCGAATCCTAACAACATCAAGCCATACTCGGAATAAATGAGAGAGAGAGAGCGAATCTCGTCTACGTATAAGCATATAATACAGGGCGGCAGAGAGAGGAAAGAAAGGAAAAGGGCACGAGAGCAGTGCACAGCTGACACCGGCTGCACAGCCCGTTATAATATCGCGGCCGGCAACATTTGGACGCTCCAAGATGACGACTTGAGCCGTCGTCCTGGAAGCAAGCGAGAGGGTCTCCGCTGTGTGCCATGGCGTCAGCTTGCGCTTTTCTGCCCCCAAAAACGCGCTCCAGTACAGCCGCGCGTGTATCTATATATAGTCGACTCTCTAACGACACGATCGATCGCTGTTTTTCTTTACTGCAGTATAGTGCCGGAGCAAGAAACTTTTATTCCAAAATACATTTTATGTATATAGATGACCCGGTACTTTTCTCGCGTCATGTGACTTGACGGCTTTGTCGGATTTATAGTGTCTTTTCTCTCGGCTCGGTGCGATGACGATGATGAGAGAGAAATCGCGCGGCGTAAAATCCCCCTTTAGAATCAGTGTACACACACGCAACAATATATATATATAATGTGTATACCGCGCCATTCAACTTCTCTGCTGTATATGTTCTCTGTTTACTGTTGCCGGAATTGCCACTTGATCGGCATCTGGCTCTCCGCGCATCACAGCGATGAAAACATTTAGCGAAGAGTCAAGCCCCTTTGTTTTTTAAAATCTATGCCTACACACGCACACACATACATAAGAACTGCGCGCGATCTATCCGAATAACATTATATATTCCAATATCGAAGCTTAATATAATATGCAGCGAAAGATGAAAATGACGTTCGCTCTCTCTCTCTCTCTATTTAAATTTTTTTTCTTCGCTATAAACGTAGTCCTTCTCGGCATTTTTCTTTCATTTTCTCTGCGTCTCTTATACGAGAGTAGCGAGAGCTAGAGAGGATATCTCTGGGTTCTTACGATCTCTCTCTACTTGGCCCAATATCTTGCGCGAGTCTTTCTCTCTCTACCACCCTCGGCAGGTTTTCCGCCCCTGCGGAGCACAGAGCGACGTTTAGCCGGCCGGGTAGAGTCTCTTTCTCTCTGGTGGGGCTAGTTTTATTAAAACTCCCGTCAATAGGGAGGCGAGGAGAAGCGCAGCGCAGGGGGAGGGCCGCTCCTACACACACACACAGTGAGATAGCAGCGCGCAGCTTTTACACAATGCCTCGTAAAGAGCGAGCTTCTCTCTTTGCGAGAGCGATCTTATTCTATATATTATTTACTTTTTTTTTAAGTTCCTTTTTATTTCGTGGAATTATAATGGCCAATCGGCGAGCTTTTCGGCGAAACGAAGCGTTTATTCCTTTATCGGAAATATTGCGTTATTTAATTAAAACCGCGTAGTGTGTGTATCGATGATTGAAAATTTCGTCAAGCGAGAGAGCTTTCATTTATAATAATAATAATAATAATAATAAGCCGTCGCGTGTGCAAACAGGTGCGGAAGCGCACGCGGCCGAATATATATATAGTATAGTATAGGGACTATACGACTTCGCGCGCGCCGGGGCGCTATATATAAGGGATCAGCGCAAGGGCTTAACGCCGCCCGCCAATATATATACTGTATACCAGTCTTTCCAGCCGTCGAGCTTTCGGTATTAAACGCCGCGCAAGCGACGTGTGCCGCTATTCTTCCGAAGAGCCCTGCCTTCTTTTCTTTCTTTCTTATATATATGCTATATATATACTAGCTCTGCACCCTACTCGTCTATATATCTATTATAACAGTATAGAGTGCGAAACGCCGGTATATCGCATACAATAAAGAAATTCGTTAATTTTTTCGCTTCAATAAAGCGAGTTTGCAAGAAAATTTCCGCAACGAGAATTGCATTTTCCAGCCCCCGACTCGGTTGCTGTCTCAAGCATGCAGATATATATATTTCTCTTTATAGTTCTCTAGCTTCGTCATTTTGACTGGTGCTCTATACTCGCAGAGAGAGAGAGAGAGAGAGAGAGAGAGAGAGACTGCAATTTCATCGTCGTCGTCGCGTGTAAGCACCTCGGGGAGTGTGCCTACGCTGCTCCACTGGCTCTTTATCTCGCTTTGTGCTAGACGTGCGGCCTGTATATGTCATGTATATATGTATATATAAGCCTGGGATGCAGTAGTGCGCTGCTATGCAGCACACCTTTTGAGACTAGAGAGCCTGGAACGTCGTCGCGTCGTCGCTTTATGACGCGAATGTTTAACGGCTGGACTGGGATTATGGACTTTACTCACCTGTAAATGGCGGATTATAAGCGGATTTCGTTAGGGATATTCTATTCTTCGGCTGCGCGCAATTTCTCTTTTGGCTTTTATGAAAAATTGGGGCTGGATTTTGTTATTCGTCGGTGTAGGCGGTGAAGCGGACTTTATAATATATAGTGATTAGATCGATTACAAAATATTATATATTAGAAAGTATTCGTTTTCGTTGAATAATCGTTTACTAAGTTGCGGCATCGTTCACCATCAGTATATATACTCACTTGTAAAGCAAAAGAATAGAGTTTATACTGACTTTTCGTAAGGAGATATCATAAACTCTGATTATTTCCTTTTGATTTACCAAGTGTACAACTAAAATTTTCTACAAACTTGTACCAGCAGTCTTGCGCACATCCAACTACTACATTACAACCGCACATTATTTATTTTTATAAACGGGCTTTTTGCTATATAGAAATAAAATACGAGTCTTCGACATATTTTGTATACGCGGCAACACCTATAATCATTTATAAATAAGACAGCACAGAGTATGGGACATTTCGTTGACTGCGGTGAGTTTTCGACTGATTTCAGTACAGAAACCTGACAAAAATGAGATTTTTTTTTTTTTTTTTTATGTAGTTCTCGTCTTTACAAAAATCTATAGATTAGCATATTCTTATAACGTTTGTCGTGTAATGATACACATACAGACATTTCATGTAGTCTGGAATCGTATATAAGCCGTTAGCTAAGCTATAATTTTTACTAAAGAACGATTACTACGAATTATTCTAAAGCAAATAATTTGTCTTATAGACGACAAACCCTAAGTTCGCTTGGGCGCTAGAAAAGCTTGCAGTGGTCCATCTAGCGTTTAAAAAACGAAATACACGTCTCGACAAACTTGATGGAATGAAATCGAAGTATGATGTACAACATACAAATTGATTCATACTATAATAATAAAAAGCGATTATTATATAAATTACAAGCGATAAGTGATCGAACACAAATTCGAATTCGCAAATCACCTCGCGCTCAATTTTTTCCACATAAATTGCGCAAATGTCGTTATGTATACCTAATTTAAGTTCATATTTTTGCATTCACGTAGATTGCTTTATCTTTAGAAACTTTTATTTATAAAAAGAAATTAAATATCATAAATATGTAAATTACAAACAAATTACGTTATCGACTTAACGTTGGTAAAGAAATCGCATACCTTACCGACTGATTGTAGATGTCGCTAGGTATCGCGTTCGTTATTTAAGATGGCGCAGCACGACGCCATATTGCTTTGGCGCCATCATTGTTATGTTTATATGGAGCGGTTGTTGTCAGTTCTTAATTTTGAATTTTCTCGTGGTTTCAACGTTATAAATGTCAAAGTTAAAGAATAGTTAACTATTTTTAAAAATAATGTTAGTATGCACCTCATCATTACTAACCTAATCATGTGTTTATCGACAGGAAATAACCTAAAGATTTTATTTCTTTTTATCTCTGATTATTAGATTCTTTCCATAATATATAACCTGTGTTGAATGTTGTATATAACAGAATATAACAGAAGTGCATTAATTAATCTTTAATTTGTGTTTTAGGGAGAAACAAGAAAGTGTTTCGCGACAGTCTTCTGTAAGTACTGAACTGTTGTAAATAGTGCCATGCAGTGCTTTATCTGCTTCCTCATACTTGCAACTTCCAGTTTTAATGTGCGTTTTTTGTGACTAAAAGATTGAAAATAATCATTTCAGATATTGAAGCCACCGAAGCAACGACAGCCGCTGCAATGCGTAGCTACAAATTCATCGTCTACGGAAAACTCGCCTACTATAAAAATTAAAAGGAGAGTCAGTTTTGCAAAAAACAAGCGTATCAGGTAACAGATTCTATCATGTATTGCTAATCCAACTTGTTGTTTATTTCAACTACCATTATTAATATTCATTTTTTATTCAATGAAAATTTAGAGAATTTTGTAATGAAGCCGAACAAGGAACAGTGTGGGATAACACATATGAAGAACATGACTTGAGCAACCCAAAAAATAATAGCAACGATCATCCAGTTATCATAAGTGTCCCTTGCGATGACAAAGAAAACTTTCCAGTACAACTATTTTTGAAAAATGATGAACTTGATTGTAAAGAAGTTCCGCACGTTATCCCAACAGAAGAAGGAGATAATCTCTCTCAATGTGATATGGAAATGGATAATTCAATTAATAATTCTAGGCCAACAGACATAGGAGAACAAAATAGTGAAAATGCAACCATCTACTGTGATGATGGCATGGACATGACGAATTATATACCATCAGAAATTATTCCATGTCAAAGACATGCAAATGATGGTAGAGATGATCGTGTACCTGAGTTGAAAACCTGTATTCAAAACACATCTATGGAAATTACACAAAATCTGCCATTAGCTTTTTCCAACAATTTAATACAACATCAAACCAATGATAAAAATTTTTTAGCAAGTAACTCTACAGATCTAACTCAAGCCATTTCAGCATTGTTGAGCGGTGGATGTGTAAGAAAAGTAAATAATCCATCAGATTTGGAAACTCCTAATGCGGAACCTTCTAAAAGTACAATGGATTATTCAAATACAGCAGCTATGGAATTCACTTCAGTATTACCAAGTTCAACTTGGATAAGGCCCAATAGTCTATGCCAAAATGATGAGAGAACAGAAAATTTGACGAAAACCATGGAGTTTACTATGGCTGTGCCATGTACCATTCAGAAAGATAAAAATACAGATAAAAGTATTGGCTTCTCAGAGAAAACTAATATTTTTGCAAACAAATCAATGGAAATGACAGAACCAGTTTTTACAGTAAATAAGGATAACAATCATGAAATTAATACAGTGATGCAAGAAAAAACAAAACTATTTCTCAACAATTTCATGGAAATGACAGAAGCAGTATCTATTTTTGATAAGATTCGGCAAATAGGAAATAATGTACAATCATGTACCAACTCAGTGCAAGAAAAAACTAAAATTTTTGTAAATAACTCCATGGAAATGACAGAAGCGGTTCCTATTTTAGATAAAATTCGTCAATTGGATAACAATACACATACATTAAATAACGTGACAGCACAAGAAAAAACTAAAATTTTTGTAAATAACTCCATGGAAATGACAGAAGCAGTTCCCATTTTAGATAAAATTCGTCAGTTGGACAATAATACACAGCCATTGAATAACGTAACATCACAAGAGAAAACTAAAATTTTTGTTAATAACTCCATGGAAATGACAGAAGCAGTTCCAATTTTAGACAAAATTCGTCAATTGGACAATAATACACAGCCATTGAGTAACGTAACATCACAAGAGAAAACTAAAATATTCTTAAATAATTCCATGGAGATGACAGAAGCAATCCCCATTTTAAATAAAGTTCGTCAATTGGATGAAAATAAACAGCTCTTGAATAACGTGACATCGCAAGAAAAAACTAAAATATTTATAAATAATTCTATGGAGATGACTGAAGCTATTCCAATTGTTAATAAAATTTGTCGATTGGATGGCATTACACAGCCTCTGAATAACGTAACATCGCAAGAAACTAAATTATTTGCAAATAATTCTATGGAGATGACAGCAGCGGTTCCAAATTTGAATGAAATTCATCAAATGAATCGTAATAAACAACTAATCACCAATTCAACAATTCCAGAAAAAACGAAAATTTTCTCAAATAAGTCTATGGAAATAACAGAGGCCGTCTCTGTTTGTAACAATGTTGCTAACCAAACCACACAAGAGAAAACTAAAATTTTTTCAAATCATTCAATGGAAATCACGGAAGCTGTACCTATTATGAATAATCCGTGCTCTGGTGATCTAGGGAAGATAGTTCATCATTTGGTACCTCAAGAAAAAACAAAAGTTTTTGCGAATAATTCAATGGAAATAACGGAAGCAGTACCTGTTAGGCAATTTTCTACAGATGTAGAGAGGGAAATTAATCTAATACCTCAAGAGAAGACTAAAGTTTTTATTAATAATTCTATGGAAATGACAGAACTCATCCCAGGGCATACAGAGAATCGTCGATGTGCTGTGCAAACAGATAAAAGTTTGCATGATATAACGGCAAACAAAACCAAGATATTTGCCAACAAATCAATGGAAATTACTCAAGCTATTCCCATTTGTGATAAACCAACTGAAACAAAAATTGGCTTAAATATGTCCATGGAAATGACTGAAGCAGTTCTAGTTTCCAGTATGGCACCACCAAACATTGGCGTTGATAGAATGCTGCACAATAATACCCAAGAAAAAACTAAAATTTTTCTTAATAAGTCAATGGATGTAACCGAAACAGTCCCGATTTTAAGCAAAATTCACGGTGCTACTGGAGCTACAGAAGTTGAAAGTAAACAGTTGTCTGAAAAAACAAAATTGTTTTCAAATACTTCCATGGAAATGACAGAAGCTATCATAGCGAATAAAAAATATCCAGATGATGAACAGCAGACACAAAACAAAACTAGAATATTCGCTAATAAATCAGTAGATATTTCAGAAACAATTCCGATCGGACATCCAACGCCACATTTTAGTACTTTTACAGAAAAAATTCCGTCTGAAACAAAAAAAGTTGAAACAAATATTTCAAGTCTTGATTTAACGAAAACATCGAACGCGATACCTATTTATCATGATAGTTATGAATACAAAGGGAATACAAACGAAAATCAACGTAAATCGAACAAACGATATAGGCAATTTGATTTTGAACCTACGAATGAATGCAAGAAAATCTCACCTAACATTCCTTTAGGAACAACATTAACACTGCATGGGCAAGAAGTGGAAAAAACTAAAGTTTTTCTTAATAAATTAATGGATGTATCAGAAACGATCCCTATTCAAAGAGCTACTAATAGTAATGTAGGCCAATGTAACAACCAAAATGCACAGGAAAAAACAATTTTCCACAACAGATCTATGGACATGACAGAAGTTATTTCAGCGCACCCAAAAGTTTATGAACCTAACAACTTGTTAAGGGAAAATTTGAAGAAAGATAGAACAGAATGCTTTCTTAACAAATCCATGGATATTACTGAAAATATACCAGTCAAACAAATTGCATTTCCTATTTTGGAAACACAAAAAAAGGTTGACTATATCACTCAAGATAGAACAAGAATGTTTACAAATATCTCTATGAATATATCTGAAACAATTCCGGTAAAGCAGAATGCTCCTTCATTTAATAAAATTGCCGCTGATAATATGGATATCACAGAAATATTACCTGCTCATGAACATGTTTCTGCTAAAAATTTAAATAATCAAAAAACTCGAGTTTGCTTAGATAAATCAATGGATATGATTGAAACGATTGCTTCAAATAAAAGCAACCTTCAGTCTGTTTCACAGCACAGGAATGTACCAGATGAAGCAACTCAAATTTTTTCCAATGCTCCAATGGATTTTACATCACAAATTTCTACGTTACCTAATGTTACAAAAACGCATTCAAGTATCACTGGAAACAATCAAAATCCATGTTCAAATAATAATGTAACTAAAGTTTTTCATGATGCTACAATGGAATTTACAGAACTGCCAACATCTTTTCCTGGTACTTGTAATAATTCAAAACCGTTTAATCAGAGCGATTTTGGTACTTCATCGAACAATGTTAATGCAATGCAGGGTTCCATAAATGTATCAAATAACTTTCATAAAAGGAGTAATTACGATATTTCTGATAGATTTAGTACTAGAGATGAAAGTTTTCATAGAATTACATCCGATGAATTGAATACTCTTTGTGCATCTATGAATTTGCCTACACAAAAATATTCCAGAGATGAAAGTGTAAATACGCAAACAAATTTCATTCCTTCATGTAACGATGTAAACGTTTTACGGGATTCATTGCAAAAAAATTCAATGTTTCAAGTTCCAGATCAATTCAACACAGAAAACAATTCAAGAGTATCTAACAGTAGTAAGAATATGAGAGAGCCAAGTTTGATGCAAGTGCGAAGAGAGGGAACAGTCAATATGGATCTGTCAGGGATCAATAGGAATGAAGTAGATAAATCTGGAGCAATAGAGAACTATTTTAATAAATCTGTTACAGCCCCTGTTATGGATATGGATAAGACTGCTGAAATCAGTCTTGATAATTTAGAGCAACAACAAACTCATTGTGGCTTGGATCAAGCAGAAAATCAAAACAATGTTTTTATAGAAAAAAGTGTAAGGCATCCTATGAATAAATCTGTTACAGTAGAGAACACTGCTAATGTTTCTATTCAAAACATTAAAAATGTGTACGCTGCAGCAGATAACTGCAAGGAACCTCTTCCTCCACATACAGAATCAGAAAAATTACCTAGTACTAAAGTTCAAATTTATCACGATACATCTATGGAGCTAACAACTAAACCACTGACTTTATTAACAGAAACAAGATCCAATAAAACAGCTGTGCCTATTGTTGTGAATTGTAATGAGAATGAGAAAAATTGTGCTACATCAACAGAAAATAGTTTGACTAGATTACCATCAGATAACACAGATTTATTAATAGCAACCATGGGCATTAAAACACAATTAACTTATCCACTTATTATAAATGATAAAACCACAATTACAATATCTAATAAATCATTGGCAAGCAAGTCTAATATTATTGATACAAACGAGGAGAGCTGTATTGAAACAAATAGAACTTATGCTATGGATAAAAATGTCATCAATCCAAGAGAATCAAGTAATCTGATTGGTGAAAACGTTCAAAACGAAAAAAACAATTTTGAAAGTTCCACGGTTAAAAATGATAAAGACAGAAATGATTTAGAAGAAGGTGATAGTTCTGATAAAGCAAATAGTGAATCTGGTTTTTCAAAAAAATGTTTGGAAGAACTTGATGAAATCCAGCCTCCTTCCTTTTTGGACTCGGATAGTATGCAAGATGATTTGTCTGAACAACTGGAACGTTTGTCCAGCGATAATCGTTTGGATTCAATCTTAAGCAATTCAAATGAGCAATGTGTATTACCTGATGAGGCAGAATTGAGAAATGATATATCATTCAATGATACAATGGACAGTAGCAAACCCTCTGAAGCAGAAAAACAAAGAAGACTATCAAGTTGTGACTCGGATTATTCGTTCAAGAATAACAGTAACGAAATTTCGTCTCCGAAAAAAGATTGCGTCTATTTGACTTTTACTCCATCGAATAATGAGAGTAAAAAAGATTTCACAGAAGAACCAATTTCGCCATTTTCATTGTTAACACAAAGCTTAAAAGCGCAAGAAATAAGGTATAATATACAATGTAACATATAGTCATGAATCTATTAAAATTCATTTGTATTAAATTAATGTATGCATTTATATTTTTCAGGGATGATTGCATCTGGGCAATTCGGACAATCAAGTCAAATGTAATAGCAATAGATTTCATATCAAAATCGTTTGTTGTTATTGTAAGATTTAACGAAACGGAAACGATAAATTGCATTAGAGATGTTGAAAAAATAGAATTCGTATCAAGGATTCGTGGTAAGTTTATAACGAGCATAAACATTAGGTGAAAGTATATACAGATCCAAATTAATATTTATTAATTTTTCAGCTGATTCTACAAATATATTGTTAAAAATAGTTCATAGACTATTATTGTTAAAACTAAATCCCGATGAAATGATAAGTAAATACAAAATGTATGAAGACATTTTACCTATGTTGCAATACATATCAAAGGAAGTTGTTTTTTCTATGAATTTCATGTTTGATTTGGAACGACTATCCGCGATGAATTTAATAACGATAGATATCGAAAGGTAATTGAACATTTTTTGCCTTTGATTCACATTATAGTAAATAATTTTTTTTATTTCAGGATAACGTTTATGGTTTCATCAAGAAAGTCAAACATTATCTTAAAAGTTTTGTTAGGACTTAAGCTTTTCGATGAAATCGGCCCAAACGACATAGACGTAACGTGTGTGTTAGGTGACATAAGGTAAAAAACTTACTGTTAACTTTCATTTTTGGTTTTGAGAATTTATGCTTAAAGCAGTCTTGTTTTTTTTTCAGGAAAAACGATATTAAGCAATTAATAGTAAATATAAAAAAAGATTACAAATTTCTTAGCAGATACATAACTGATGTTAAAGACTATATAACGTTGATGGAGAATCATGTATAGAAAAAAAATATATCATATAAGATGATCTCTGATTAAAATTAGTAAAAATTGAATTATTAATTTTATAAAGTATATATATTTTGTAAATTGTAAATAAATTTGTGTACGTAATTATATAAAACTCGATTTTTATTTTGTATATAAAAATTAAAACATACCTTAAGTGAGAATCGAATTATAAAATTTTAATGACAGATTAACTATTTATATCTTGAACTTTTTTACATATATTCTAAACTTAATGAGTAACTTATTGTATTATATTCATTCATTAACATCATTAGAACTACAATCTGAAGATGAACCAGAACTAGCAAAAAAATCCATGTCACTTTCGTAATTGCCATTAGATTTATTATCGTCTTCCATTTCTTTTTTCATTCTTGCCTTGTAGTGCGCATACTTCCACCCATATCTGTTGACATCGTCTTCATCAAGTCCATACACAAAATCTTCATCAGATGATGAATCATCATCATCATCAACGTTTAGATTTTTCATAGCATTTCTTATATCATCCTCCCCAATTGAATTATCGAAGCGATCTGAGTCTGGATAATCATTTCGCCAATTTGATTCAGAATTTGAATCTTCTGATTCGCCTTGATTATCATCATCTTTGTAATAATCCTCAAAAACTAAATCTTCCTCTATTGGTACAACGGACAACAGATTTTCTATCTGGATAGCCTCTTTAGTTTGAGTATAATACAAATCATATACGTAGTCGATATCAGTCTAAAATATAAAATCATAGAAATATCGTTCGGTCAGTGATAATGACAAAAAAAAACAACAATTCAACTGTGTTAAATTCAAACCTTTTCGCCAGTTACAGCTTTTGTATCTTCTATATCAATAATATTTACAACGCTTTCATCCAGGTCCTTTAACAAGCAAGTATCTATTGATCGAATACTGTTGATGATTTTGTAACGATTTTCGTTAGAATTTTGCTTTTTTCTTTCTCGCGCCTTCTTCGTAATATCGACAATGTGTTGTTTATAATTGACTTTCAAAAGTTCTTTGCTCAAAGTTTTGGTTATGTGTCCGACAACGCAGTCATCCTATAATCATAATAAAAATATCCAATTTTTACATTCGACATCTTGGGTTACAAAGATTAGCACTAAAAGAATTAGTTATCGTTAGTTTTACCTGTTTTTCAACGGTTCCAGCAAATTTCACAATAGCTGTCAATGGATCTGAGGCAGAGTCTTCTTGACATTCGAGTTTTGGCCTTTTACACGAAATCAAGAGAGCATCCAGCGGCCCCTCATCCTTTTTCCGTTTAACACGAAGAATTGCCGCCATCTGTGCTGATAAAGCTTTTCAATAAATATTACAAATTTCCAAATACAAAGACTATATGATACACGAAGTCTCGACCTCGTAATTTTGACAACTTCTGATCCCGAAGAGGTTAGAAAATTACGATATATGCCGTGTGCGAGTCTATCACGCGCCAGACGCGCGCAAACCTGCATTTGTGTTATCGACCGAAGATAAGTTTTATTTCCAAATAAATAAGTCGTTGACGAGTTTTTCGTTATACGATAAAAATTGTTCGAACCGCAAAGGTGTGCGTCTTAGACAAATACGTTAGTGTGAGTAATAATGAGTATTTCTTTGAAGAGGAAACTCGAAGACGAAGATGAATTCATCGAAGGAATAATTAATTTACGTAAACGTGCAAAATTAGAAGAGATAATATTTAGAGCGGTTTCGGAAGAAGAAAAGAGCCAAGCTCATTTTTCTGTAAGTGATCATTCCTTACAAGGAAATGCATAGCGGGAAGATGCTGTCGTAACTTTAGTCAGATTGTTATATTAATTTACTATACATTAGTCATTCTAGTCCCGGAATCATCAACTAATTGATATAAATCGGTTAAAATCTCCATAAAATTATACCCTTATGGTCGCCAATAACCCAATTTTTTGTGAGCTAATAATGCAGTTTCTCTTTCATTGATTGTAGGAAAGCAAAGTCGCTAAGAGATGTGACAAACTTCTAACGTCGATACACTTGCAGAAAAAGTACAAGTATCACTGCAAAACGCACAATGTGAGCTACTTGGTGGATAGCGTACGCAAAGAGAAGAAGAAAATTTCCAAGAAAAACCGCAATAATCTTGTTCAGAGTTTTCGCTCACTAGCCGTCTCTTTCGAGGACGATGCTTCAACTTCTGATTTAGACAAAAACGAAAATCACTTAATGCCAAATCAGGTAATATACTTCATCACCAAAATCATAACTTTAATTAATCGCTGCGTACTTTATAACTAATATCGTTGTATCGTAGATCGATGACGTCAAAAAGGATGATGCAAAAGATGACGTATTTAAGAAGCCCGAAATGCCAATTCGCAGAGCTCAGAAAAGAAAAGCGAGTGACAGTCCGTTGAAAGTTAATAAAAACAGCGGTGAAGCAATTAATCCATTCAAACGCCGCGATGTAAAAAATGCAATGGAAGAAACGACTGCCTTGAACGAGCATCAGGATAGTAGTAATCACGTCGGTCCATCTACACCTAAAGTTTTAAGCCCGAAAGAACATAAGGATACCGACCACAACTACGGTTTATTGACACCCAAACTCAGCCTTTCAACTTTGCCAAAATTGTTAGATTGCAGCTTTACGGTGAGCGAGGACGACAGCGATGTTTTCGATTATTTTCCTAGAGAATATTCTTCGCAGTTTAAGTCGAAGCGGTCGCATCCGAAAAAGAAAATATTGCCGTATAAAATCAACTTTGACGACGAAGATGATAATAGCGATTGCGAGCGATATCAAGTGGACCAGTTTAAAAAATACAAAGTTATAGAAAGTTTTGTTGTGACTAAAAATTCGGATAACGGAAAAATTGTTTTTGAAAAAGGTATGGATTACTTAGAGACCGACAACGACACCAACAACAGCGACTGCGATTGCAGTGTCTACGATAGTCTTATAAGCGAGTCTTCTAACTTTGAGTACTCGAGTTCGTCATCGGGAGATGAATCAGATATTGGAATTTTCACTGGTTAGCAATCCACATATTATATATTATTAATAGTAATATATCGATCATAGTAATAAAGTCAATATTTTTAAGTTATAATGTAAGAGTAAAAAATCGAATTTAGCGTTGCAGAGTTTTATTTGCTTATATTCTATTACATATTTATATAATTTTGTGTACAATACATATATCAAAATAAAAACAATAAACGTAAGTCTAAAATGTCGAGACTTAACGGAGAGAAAATGAGTAGGTTGTTAAACTATAAAATAATCACACATGTGATAGTCGAGACATGCTTTTGTAACCAATAATTTTGTAATCAGTAATCCCAGAGATTTTCAGTAAATTAATATAAAATTTTACTTTATGCTTAATTATTTTAGCCCAGAGTATACTCCATTAGCAATCAATCCATATACATTGTATAAACTCCCTGGTAGAAACGTAAGAAATTAATTCAGCATCGGTTGGCCAAATCGGAGCGACTTGGCCAACGCTTCAACCAACCACTACTTTAAAAAA